>JAQFZY010000238.1:0-37501 GCA_034696285.1 Hypogastrura burkilli
GAATTTCTTTTTCTCTGCCTCTGTCTTTTCTTTCCTCTGCTATACCTTTTGGTCCCAAGCTGCTGAAAGCAGGTTTTATGTTGACGAGATAGTGGATAGCCTCTGCATAATTTATTGCGACAAACGGAATTCGCTAAAAAAGCCCGGCCCTGCCTCGTGTTTGTTTGATAATTAGGTCGCATTGCAATAATTGCAGGATCGATTTGTTATACCCGTATCGTAGTCCGCAGCGATCTGCCTACTGACCGGATTCAATAACCATACTGTGTTGATGTTGATGCGCCACTATTGATTTTAAAGTCACAACAGAAGTGGTACTTGAGAAACGCCTAAAATACATTAAAGTATATTCTCTTTTATTATAGGAGCACATGATATGGAGGGCTCGGAACTTCGGGGACGAGCAAATGTTAAATCAAGCTAAGGACATGTCTTTACCTTCCTGTGACGCTTTACACGACCTCCGACACAAGTCAAGACGTGGATAAAGAGCACGGCTACACCATTCAAGATACTGTTTTAGTTCTCAAAAATAGAGCCATAGGAGTTCTAATTAGAACGCAAAATTCCAAAATCAACCCTTAAAATCGAATTAACAATTACTGCAATGGTACCGACTTAAATGGATGCGTGTATTCACAAATAAGTATTTAGTATACATGCAACAATCGTGACTCCATTTTTTCACGCGTTTCACTTTTCAACCCTTGTTACAGGAAATCATGAGCTTCGTTTACTTATCATTTAACTTGAACGTATTATTGACTTCTAAGTTTAAGAACAAGTCCAGTTCCTGTTGAATTAGCTGTAGTTGGTAGGCACTAAACTACACCCATCCTTATGTAAGACTGGAACTAGTCCATGCTCTTATATGTAAAATTGGTCTGGAACTTCCAGCCGATTTGTTACGAAAGTTCTTTACGCCCGAGGTCATAGGATTAGTAAACGTTTTTGCACGAAACTGAATTGAAAGGAGTAAGAGAGCGGTGCTAAGATACGATTTTGCGAATGAACAGCGAGTACTTCGTCTATCTGATGACTGATGAATGATGTTTTAGGTGTCAAGGGCAGTTTATGTAAATAGTGTTTTTCTTAGAAACTTATTTTTTAACGTTTCGTTAGTTTGAATTTCTGAGAACTTTAGGCTACTGTTACTCGTTTCCCGGAATGGTAGTCACTAGCTTTTAAGCGCTCGCTCTTAAATTGTACATTATTGAAGACAATGGTGCATTGGTTGTGTTTGGACTATCCATCAAATTCATCTCTGTAATTTTTTGGTACAAAAGAAGCGTGCCTGTATGCCTTCAATCACGGAGTTCTAGGTCAAATAATTTATGAAATGTTACTTGTTCATTCATTTTTGAGTTGTTTGTTTTCAAGCTCAAGAAACCAGCCATAGTTTGAATTTGAATAAAAGGCAGAGATTGCACGTACGAATCACCCTGCACGGGATTGACTTTTCGTATTAATTTATTTGATAGTTTGACAGCAGTAGTAAAGAGTTTCTGAACACGGGTATACAAAAAGGAGTTCTCAAAATAATCTTCATTTTCATGATTTTTCAAAACATACTTAGTAGAATTAGAATCCTTACAAGTTCATTGCATAGATTTCGGAGTTTTTTTGTTCCTGATGATTGAGCCTTACTTGTTTCTCATAAGTGCAGCAGCGAAAGGTTACAATATTAATTGTGATAAAATCAAATAATTTACGGCCTCCTCCACTAGTAGTACCATATCAACCACTCCGAACATAGATATATATTTATGCAATTTTAATAACGGGATAAATATTAGTACTTGTAACTGATCTTATTGACGGAACCAAGAACCTCCAGAACGAAGTTGTTACAGAATTTGGAATATAGGATCCCAGGGTTACTGATGTAGTGGTCCATATCGTTTAAGCTTGAATTGTGTTTGCCCTTAGGATGAAGAAACGGCGTTCAGCAGCGGCCCTTTAGTAGTCATCCACGTCATACTCGCCCTCCTCAAAATCACCTAGCTGAAGACTCTGAAAGTCTACCTTGTATCGTAGTAGGCCTGCGGGTTCGGAAAAGACAATATTTAGCATTTTCCCGAATTTGCGCAAATCGCAATATTCCAACAAGTCGAATCCCTTACCGCCAATCCCGCCGAAGCCTCGCACAAACTGGGACCCTTCCTGAGATTTATCTGTAACAATTTCCAAAGTTGCTCCAAAACTCTTGTAATTATTTGCTATCCACTCGAGTAGAGGCTGAGAGTCGATCAACTCTAACTCCACGCCAGTCTACAGAGAAATCAATTGAGAACTATAGTTACAGTATGATCTCAAGACGTGATGAATGATGAACGATGAAGTATAATGATATTTCATTATGTATTGCTTGATCTGCCTCAGAGTATTATTTCTTATCACACTGATTCAAAGCCAGTGCAGTTACCCACACCAGTGCGATCGGTGTTCATCATACGGCAAGTAAAATAAATAATGTGATAATATGCACATTATTTATTTTATCAGATTTAGACTCACCTCTTTATCTGTAAATATCGTCTTGTCTTTCTCTTGAGCTGGAGTCAAATGTAGAATTTTCTCCTCTCCGGTAGCGTGGTTCTTTAGGACGTAGCGCTGAATGTCCAGGTTCTCCCAGCAAATCAGAATTTCAACGGCCCCTTGCTCCAAACCCTTCAGGGTATCATCAACGCCGAAACAATACTTCCCAGTATCCTGACTGATTTCATCGAAGTAGTTCCCTGTAATGACAGAAAAATATTAACTAGGTCTGCAGCGCAAAAATACGCTTTAAATCTTGTTTGAACATCTTACCGATTAATTTCTTCTCTTGGATGAATTTTACATTGTCGAGGGCATCAGCTGCTAATTCGATTGCCTGATTGAACCCGTTCTCACCACCGTAGGACACGTCTACTACCTTAATTATTTTGGCCTGGAGTCTCTAGATTTCCGTGAAATCAAAACATCGATTATAATATAAAACAATATGCAATTGCCAAAGTAAAGCCTACAGCCTACTATGCATAAGTATTCCCATTCAGGTGTAATTTGATATCACACTGATTCATAGCAAATGCATTTGCCTACAGCCTACATCAGTCGCTTAGCAAATTGCTAATAAATATGAGATATGGGATATGAAATCAGTTTCAGGTATTATAGGTAACCACTTTTTTTGGAATTTCGCGCAGAAGATACATTAAATATGATACCGTTGTACGGGACCTAATTGCTGCACACACTACGGTACGGAGACGGACTATTTGTGACTGAAAATAAAATTAGGGCTACGTTATCGAAGCAATGTTTACTAAGTTATTATGACTATATTGTACTCCACAGTAGGAAGAAAGGTCACAGGACTTACAGGATCGAACATATCTGATTGACTGAGCTCAGTTTTGAAGTCGGCCGAACCAGCAAGAATAAGTCCCTCACAGTTGGGTCGATCGTTGCTGATGAAAAGCTGAGTAGCTACCTCAGCTACCTTTCGAACGTAGTTATGACGCTTCTCCATTCTCAATCGAGCAAAACGTAAGGCAGACTGACCTCCACGACCTGTACATTCCCGAGAAAGACGTTAAAAAAGAATAAAACTTTATACATAGTAGTAAATGGTGGCTATCAAGAATTACCGTGCTTCTTTGGAAGGTCCACTGTAAACTTGTGCAACACGTCACGAGTGTTTCCTTGAAGAGTACCAAAGAGTGAGCCGTTACCATCCATCACAATAAATGCGAACTTGTTGTCGTCCGCGAGAAGAGCACTGAGTTCTTCTGTGTGAAACTAAAACAATGCTTTTCTTAGGCCTGGCTCCTAAAACTGACCATGCGAGAACACCGTGAACAGTCCATCCACAAGCAGCAGTGTAAATATTACCCAAACTCGGTACTAACCTTGTTGTCACAAGTGTATCTGGAAGTATTGATTGGTTTAAAAGGCTCAAAGTCAATGTTGACTTTCTTTTCCTTCCCCTCTTCAGTAACAATGGTGCCGCAATAAATCACAAGCCCATTTGGAGACACTGAAATTAACAAATTCTTACATTTCAGCATATGAATATTAACAGGACAGGACTGAAGTTTAATGAAAATGAATTAGGTCTGAAGGTCGTGCTAAAATTTGACCCCAGATGTGCTAAAAAGCACCCTACCGCTTCACGGCAGCGTCCTTTCGGTTTCGGACTATGGTCGCGCTCGAGTTGACATCAGAATTGTTTCATATCACACTGAAACTGATTCATAACCAGTACTAGTGCAGTTCGATTCCAATTCTGATTCGATTCGTAATAAATACATTAGCCTGTCTGGGAAGACGATGACAGGGCCAGCTTTCAGGCTTTCACTTTCAACAATACCTAATACTTAGACTTTAATTTAATAGTAAAAGCAATCCAGTAACGCCTGTAACTGAACTGTTAAGCACTACAAGAGGAACAGGAAAAAGTCATACCTTTGGAATAAAGCTTCAGCCTCTGCTGTACAGACGTAATTGCACCAAGGACAGAGAGTCGATTCACCCGGGACTTGATATTGGACGCAGTTCCATATTCATCGGCCAGCATTTTGCTTACCCGTGAAATCTGGTCTTTCGGAGGAATGATAAGGGAAATCATGCTCGTACCATTGCTGGAATTAACCAATTACAACAATTTGCTCATTAAGACTTCGGATCCGGTAACCGGAAGGGGTAGGGTAGGACCTTCTGACTTCCTGACTCAATCAGTCAAATGCTGGAGATGACGTAATCTTCTTCTTTCAGACATCAGAATGAGCTTCATATCACACTGATTCATAACCAATGCAGTTACCCACATCAGTTCTCTCTCACATCATCATATGTCATATTTCATAAGATCATACGCGAAAATCTTAGCACATAAGAAAATAATATTTAATTTATTGTACAAGGATGAAGGTAGAATGATGCTAAAGAACGAAACTCGACGTGGATAAAACCCTACCACAACTATGTATAAGCGTGCTAGCTGCTAACCCAGTCAACTTTCAATAAAACTTTAGAGACTAAATATTCATGTGTGCTTATGGCTTACCCTCTCGCCATCTCTAAACTCTTGATCAGCTTCTTCATTTTCCACATCTCCACATTCCGGTCAGTCGCATCATCGCCTCCATATCCGCCCAACATTTTATGACTCCTTTACCACCGGTGGTAAGCGACTCCTTTACGTACTGCGCAATTAATTAATGTAAAATTAATCATAAATGTCAATCCATTACTATAAGACCATGCAACATGCGAGTATATTACATACATATACATAGTATATAGTAATGCTAAATACTATTATGTGTTACGCTTCGAATTAATAATGTAATATAATAATCAAGGACTTACTAAATTAAAGAACAACCCGTTTCACGCTGACTCAGCTTCTATAAGTATGCCCTACTGCTAAGCAAGCCTATATCTAATTTATTTACTGCTATTACGCCTGCCGGCTGTCCACAATAATTTAATGAAGGGAATAACCTTCAAAGTCCTACCTCTGCTGCAACCTGCTATTACCACAGCACAGGGAAAAGTGAAAGTTATTTTGCTTCTGCTGGACTACTACTGCTACCAAAAACTCGAGGCTGATAACCAATAACGTTGACGCGAATTCTGATGTGCCTCTGACGTATAGGTAAAGAACGAGCAGAAATCAGCGAAATCCTCCGCTCCGTCTGGCTCACTCCGGCCTCTGATTAACGTAAGAACGAGTACGGAGTCAGCAGGAGAGATTGAATTAACAGCCACGAATATAAAAAAAAATGTGAAGTTGTAAATTGCAAATGTGCTAAATGGGAATGAACCCTTTTCCCTGTTTCTCCTTTATCACAAGAATGCACTCAGTACTTTTACTTTCAACGTGCACTTGCACGAGAACATACTTACCACATTTCTTAATAAGTATCACGCGACAAGCTACACTTTAAATAATACGAGAACTTAACCATTGCGAAAAATAACTGCTGCTGTACAGAGATACGTTGCAACTTGAGCGTTCATCCCTTTCTAATGCTCTTCTTATGGGAAGCACGTTTGCACGTAAGGCATGGCGTGAATTTTAAAAAGTGACAGATGGCTCCGAGGTCGTGACAGCAGATGGCGGGGTCAGCTTTCGGGTCAACGATGGACTAATCCAAGGCGGGGCACGCTGATAAGTTTGACTTAATCATGCGAAATCGCCAATGGACAATTGACACGGATGTTTGGTGTTTCCATAGGTCAGGGTCAGGTGAACTAAATTAATTTGATGTGTACGTTACATGTGGTGTAAATTATCTCAACTATGCTTCATTCGTGTCAAAGGTCAATAAGCCAAAAACGTATTCTAATGCTAACTCTGTGAGGATATTTCGTTAAAGCGTTAAAACTTTTCGTCATTCAATTTAGACCTGTACCTGTGTAATGCAGTGCTATATACGTAAAAATATAATGTGTGCAAATCAGGGTCAAGGGTGAAAATTGATCCTTGTTGTAAGTTAGAATGTTTATTAATAACTGTCCACTGTACAAGTGTACCACCATCATATTTATGTATTACTGTATATTAAATACCATTCTACCATCATCAATCGCAACTCCAAGCCGCTATATAGTTCTAATATATTAACAATAAATATGCAGTAGTATTGGCTCCATTTATTGGAACTCTCAATCTCAAGGTCAAGGCTCCGTTGCGTCTCTACAGTATTTAGGCAGGCATGTTTTTAAAGTTGTATCATATTATTCGATTTGAATGTCCAATAGTAAGTAACAATAGTATTTATACATATAACAAGACAAGAGAGAACAATGTATAGGCGTAAAAGGATCAGACAGAACGTGTACTGCGGATGTTCGAACAGCTTTTATTAGTTTCTAGCTCACTCAAAAAGAGAAATGGGTATTTTGAGGAAGAAGAACGCATGGTGACGACGGGAATTGGTATTGGGTAGAAGGCCGTCGGGATATTTGTTTAGATGGAACCACTTCAACTTTGACCTGAGGAGCCAAGGCTTTAGGCTGCAGCCTCCAGCTCTGTGGCCGCCTTGTCCTTGGCCTTTGACCACTCTGGCTTAGCGTCCTTCTTCTTCTCCTTCTCCTCCTCCTCCAGCTCAAACTCCTTCTTCTTGACCTGCTTCAGCTGGTTCCGGAAGTTGAACTCGGCGGCCTTCTTCTGCAGCTTGGCGAACTTGTTCTCGTATTTGGATACCTTCTTCAAGGCTGGCTTCACGCTGTTGGGAAAAGAAGGCTTAGAATTAGAACATCCCCTTCAAAATGATCATACTACATAGGAACGAATGTGGTAAAACTTACAATTTGCCTCTCAAGTCATTGACAAGGATATTAAGTTCGTTGATCTGTGAATATATTGGTAAGAGGGATTTTAGACAATTTCAATGATGAAAGGATTCTGACACAAATCAAGACATGCTCAAGGTAAATTTCGCAAGAAAACTGGACGTGCTGGGAACAAGGCAACAAGCTAATGTCTTTAATCGTAAACCAAAAAATCACTAATCAAAGATGGATGACGGTCGAGCCAAAGTTTTAACGCTAAATGTGACAGGTGGCGCCATGACGATTTTAGCCTTCCATCTTTTCATTGCACATATAACCCGAATTCACAAGCATGACAAACAGTAACAGTGCATATCAAATTGCAGAGCGAGTAAGTTTATTCCACCTTTATTCCGCGTAATACGCTTTCATGATGCGTGATGCGTGACACGGCTCAACAAGATCATGCCAAATCCAGTTTTCGTACGACATTCCTTAACATTCCGAGCAAAAGCACCAATAAGCACACTATTGCAAGCACATACAAAAAATATTTGTGGTGTACAAAAATACATGTAATTGGCAATTTTAAGTGTTACATTTAACGTCAATATACAACAACGTCTAGCTCACACGTATGCAGGGCACTTAATAACCAACAAAAAACACAAATATTTGACAGATCACCGATCCAAGCTACAAATCCAATCTTGCCTTGCACATGCACAGAGCTAATTGTAGCAAATGATCCATTTTGTTGGAAACTATGCATTTGTCTCTGTATGTTTAGAGACAATTGTATGCGAGCCTACCATATGAATTAATTTTTAGGTGTATGCCAATTCCCAATTAGTTAGCTCTGATCTAGAACTAAAACTAGTTGTACTATCCTATGGCTATGAATTATGTACTATGACTATGAACAACAGTTAACAGCTAGGCTCACCAGCTAAAAGTAATGTCAACGTACTAAAAGCGAGGATTAGACGGGACTTCATAATATATTTGTTTAAACGACGTGGACAAGGACTCATTACGAATTAAAAGAAGATAAATACGAACTAAAGGAACAAATCTTGGACGTAGGTTTAAATTATTTGTACCTTTGTAGTACTTACATAAGAGAGTAAAAGTAACAAAAGTGACAGAGTTTGGAAGAAAAAACTAAAATTACGAGAAAGATGAGGCAATTTATACATATGTAGTATCACATTTTGAGTAAGTACTGGCTTGGCCTGAAAGTGAGGTCTTTAATAGATGCAAAACGCCAGATATTAGCAAATAACTGCAAAGTATATAGCAGATGGCGCCGCTAGGGAAGCTTTAAGCGCCCACGTTTGAAATTGAAACGCGAAAGCACACTGCTGAGCTCACACTGCGAAACCAGTACTTATTCTTAGCCCTCAGGGCTAATTTTGAAAGAACGAGGACTCAGAAAGGTGCAAATTCAGAAAACTGACAGCAAGTGAAGTATACTGAAGAGAGAGAGTTAGTAAGTAACACATTTTGATCTAATAGGCTAGCTTTTGCAGGGAGATTTCATAATTCTCTTGTTCAAATCAATATTCCGACAGAGAGCCATTTTTTATCTGTTCAATTTATAATATATTACTCAAAGGAAAATCCATGGATTTGGAATATGACTCAAATCGGAGACCACGAATTACAAAACAATTTTGACAAAAATGTAGGCCTTTTACAATATAGTAAGTAGAAGAACGAGAAGTGAGGAAAGACGTCACAGTGAGGGATACAGGGTCAAGTCAAGGGTCGCTTGAATAATCTTCGCCGACTACTAAAGTTAATTACTGAGGAACTACATACGTTTTACAACAGAACAGAAAACTTCCAGCTACAAATGCTAGCCCATTAGAATCTTTAGTGTTTCTAAACCAGTCAGTAAGGTGTGCTTCGCAGATGTACAGAGTTAGGGAGGAAGAGACGTGGAATTGGGAGGACTTAGATGCTAATTCGAGATCCCAAAGTGTCAAAGGTAAAGAATTACTTAAATTCACAGAAAATTCATTGTGGGACCTATTTAGGAGTCATTTGAAGGCCCCAAAGACTCAGAAGTTGACAAGAAGCTGACAACCGACAACTACTGTAGGCTTTGTTCGTTTGTCCTATTGGCCAAAAAACACTAAGTTTCTTCCAAAGTTGTTGGGTGGGATTTAATGGGATTTAGTAGCATTTAAGGGGATTTAAGTCACGTGTGATGTAAACAACTTCCAAAAATTCCCGCCGAGTTAAATCCCCTTAAATCCGGCTGTAGTGGGATTTACGGACCAAAAGTGGGATAACCAATTTATCCCATTAAATCCCACTGAGATGGGGTTCAATCCAGAAAGTTTGATTTAAAACAACTCTTCTGGCGTCATAAATGAGAGGGACAAGAATCCAAAAAGTAAACGGACGGACAAGATTAGAAAACAGGAGCATAAATGCGGCGTGGACGAGGAAAAAGCCAGCCGAACAGCCTACTCATTCTTGGTTTGGTTTAGGTTTACAAAAAGGCCTACATTTTATTGAGCAAGTATGCCAACAACCCTTAGCATACTTGATAATAGCATTAAGCGGTTCTTTGGGTGGGTCAAAACTCGTTCCGTACTTCCGAGTAGTGGAGAGTGTCTGAGACAAAAGTGAACCTTAAGTGTAAGTACCTCGTAGTCTCTCTTTTTGACTTCATATTCCAAATCCCATTTCTGTGACTCACAGAGCATAAGGCGGTCCTGATACTGCTTGAGCACCTCAATAAGACGTTCTGTACAGAGCAGAGGAAGGGAACGTTTTTCAAAAATTCAAAAATGTGCAAAATTCGTGATTCTGAAAAGGTGGATCATAATTACGTGTTCTCCCTGCACTAACTGACCTTGAAGTAGACTGACAAAAAAGTGTCATGGGCACAAAAGTACGTCACACTACAGACAAAATTCAAAATGGGCGGCTAGGGTTTAACAAAATCGGACATCAGACGGACTAGTACTCTCTGACAGTTCAAGTCTTGTAAGAAACAAAAAGGAGACAAAACTAAGCCTAGGGATCGTAGCGTTCTGGCTCAACACTGAAGTATTTGGGGCTGGACAAGTCTTTACCTCCAAGTCTCTGACTTTGTTCTGCCACTCAATATCATACTTGAGAGTTTCTAGACTCCCTATCTTTGCATGGTACTCCTTACAAATCGTCTGTAACTCCGCTACAGTGGCCCCAAAAATCCATTAGAATCCATTAGAAAAAGTTGTGCTTATTGGATCGAGTCAACTAGGCTAATAGTAAGTACTTTGAATATGTAAATGGAAGAATTCCAATTGAGTACTAATTTTAAATAGAGATTCCTGTAGAAATAAATTGTCAGAATCATCGGAAATCGGAATCCACAAAATACTCGACCAATAAGTCATAATTTCAGTTCATACTATTTCATACAAACAAGGGACTGCATTGTACTATCACCTGAGAGAAAGTACAAGAGAAAGTGGAGAAAGTCATGGGAGTCAGTAAAAAGGAAAAATTCCTCATAAATTATTTGCAGTTGAACTATTCAAACACAGCGTTCTGAATTAGACGTCATGAGTCATGAACAATAATAAAATATGTTTCGAATATAGGTTTCAATTTTATGACAATTGTAAACCTAAGTTCAGACGTAAGATCCCTACTTCCATGGAACCATGAACCATTATTCCCATGAAATAAAAACGCAATTTATGAACCGAGTCAGATTGACTACATACTATATGGAAACGCTTGAGTTTAAATCGTGTAGTACTTATGTATGCAAGTATCTAATTTTTAAAAAAAATTCTAGAAGATAATTTTTTGGATAGCTTAGCTCTTATTTTTACATAACGCCTTATATTCACTGTCATTCAGCATACATGAGCATGGGTATATGGAAGGTTCCTATTCCTATCAAGCAAATCACGCCGTAGAGATCTCATTCTTTCGCTTCTATCTAGTTTACAGTGGATACCCATAGTGTTATTTTAAAAATACTGCAAAAATAGAACTGCCACCATATCCTGTAGTACGTACTATTCCTGCGGGCTTACAGTGAAGCCAAACTACTGTGCATAGTACAGGTTCAGAATGCCGACTACCATATTCGAACAGCATATGTTTATACCTACTACATGTGCATGCGGGAAACATTAGCAGAAGAGTCTACAGAATTGGCTCGTCGCCACTATATGCTGTATCGTTCCAATTTATCTGCTCAAGCTGCTGCGGATGACGAAAGACGCCATATCCTCTTAAAAAGTTAACGGACTCAAGTTACCAGAACATGGAGCGTATATGCATACATACGTAATTGGTATGAAATATGAACGTACATGAACGAATGAATAGATATTGGCATTACTGAGAATGATCAGTCCAAACTTTGACTCTAAAATTATGCTGGGTGGCTCCTAGTGCATATCTAATAAGTACCTTACATTAACAGGCACAGTGTGAAAGAAGAGATGGATTTTTGGGATTAAAAGTTCACGATGCGGTAAACAGGTTCAAAATGCATGGGTGCCGGACCATGCAAAAGTAAGTCATTCTCTGGTTTAGACACACGCCCCCTTGGGACCGGTACCTCAAGATCTTTGACTTTGACGGCATACTCCAAGTCATACTTGGCCTCTTCCAGCTTGGCTATCCGGTCACAATGTGAGGCCACCGTGCTCTTGAGCTCAACTTTTACAGCATAATTCATAATAGAAAATATTAGGCCCGAAAGGCGGAGTCTAGCGTAAAACTGAGTAAAACTGAGGTGCCTTTCACCCTTAAGGAGAAAGTCTACTTTCACCTGCAATGAATTTCATTTTTGTTGATACAAATTACGATTTTAATGGGGGCTACTAATATTGCTTAAGGACTGTTAAAAATACTTATTTCTGGCCGCAAATTACTGAATAACTTAAATTAGCCAAATCTTAGCTTTACGAAACTAATGAGGAACGAAAATAATGATCTCGCAAAAATCAGTATTCTGCAGGCAGAAATCAGTCATTTTTAAGGCGAAATAATAATCAATCTTGTTTTGTTTTAGAAGGATGCGGGGTGAAGAGCGTTCCTATTGTGAGATTACTGCATTACTCAGTGTGAAAGGCTTGAAAAGGTAGAAATGTTAAATTACGGAGAGTGCATTCAAATTCATAGCAAAGTGAAGGTAAGATTATTTAGATTTACGTTAGCATAGATTCATTAATGGTCCCTTGAGTGTCATCATGGGCTCATGCAGTGAACCAGTTAGTGAGAAGTCATAATAGTGAGCGTCATGCTGATAGAAGAAGTGGATGACACTCCAGACCTAACCTCAAGATCTTTACGGTGAACGAGGACTTCCAAGTCATACTTGTGCTCCTCCAGCGTCCCCACCCGCTTATGATAGGTCTCAATAAGGGACGTTACGTCACCTTCCCCATGCAATGCAGATTAATGTGTAATTACAATTAGGACAACGGACTTTAGCTCATACTTGAAAGTTAAGGGGCAGGCATGGAATACATTCATAGGTCAGTGAACAAGCCCGTGCTAAGGCGGAGCGAATGACTTCATACACTTGCAGGGCGTTAGTGTCATCATTATCTTAACTAGCAATGTACACCGATTGCACTTTTATAACGGCACATGCGCACACGTATGATGCAAGACACTGATGGCGCATGTGTCCTAGAAAATAAAATGTACTTTTATGATCCGCTTTAGCAAGGGCTTGTTACTCTAGTCGATCATAGAATCTTAGAAGTTGTCCAAGATGGACAGGGGCAGGAATACATATCCATAAGTTGAGACAAGACACACACGTATAGGAGCAGGACACAAAACATTCACTAGGATACAAAAATAGAAAAGGGAATGATTCTCAAAAAACGAAAAATCAAGTTTCTCAAAATCGTAGAAAAATTCCTGCCTTCCTTTTACAAAAGACGGTTTGTCTCCAAAATAAATACAATTAGGTTTGAAGCCTGGCCCTGACCTTCTTCACTGGAATACCTGGCTTGGCCTTGCTGGCTACAACTACAGATACTCTTGCCAAGGTCCAGGGGTTACTGATTAGGTAGAGTATGTGTGGTAGTAATTAGAAAAATGGGACCGCCTGTACCTTCATTAGCATCTTCGAGGCTCTTGGGCTTCCCACATCGCTCCTCAATGCAGCGCCTACGCTCGGCCGACTTCCGCTCTTGCTCTTTCTTCAGCTCCTCAGCGGCCTTCTTACGGAGAAGGAGTCGGAGCTTCTTCTTACGCTCCGGGGTCATGAAGCCCTTCTTCCCCTTCTTGGCTGCAGCCTCCTGGGCCAGTCGGGCTCGGACTTCGGCCTTCTTGGCGTCCATCGCTGCCTGCTTCTTCTTCCGATCCTGGAGTCATCCAGTTACCAAAAATATTAGCTAACAGTTAGCTGAGCTACTAATTTGCAGAAAATCCAATGTATTGTGAAAGGAAAACACGTTTATAAAAAAACTGCACTTTATACTGAATCGGCAGAGCATGTTTTAAACAGAAATGATTGAAATGTAATTATGAGGTGTGAGAAACAAAAATAGATTATGTGGATTCTAAGAATAGATGTGACTGAGTTAAGTCAGCAGTCAGCACTTTGTAACATCTTTATAGATATAGGAATGACAAGTATGTTTAAAGTTGCATCTTTATGGGTTAAAAAAGGCAAAGAGGCTAGCATTCTTGAACGCAGGTTAGTTAAATTTGCATGAAACCATGACAGTACTTCTTCCCATTTCCTGGCCTAAAAAAATAGAAAAAAAAAAAAAACAGGATTAGGATTTCATATATTTACAGCATGTAGAGTGAGTTCATATATTATGTTAATGCATTATTGGTGCAATAAAAATTATGGACGTTTTAAGGAATTATAAAAGTCCGTAATGTTAAATTAGAGAACATGTTGCAATAGGAACCAGGAATATTCAGATTCACTGTATTTTTACGAAGCGCTAGAACGGCCAATCCTCACAGAAATACATTAGTACATTTATTCGGACTTGGCAAGCGTTTAGGCTGCCACATAGAATTTGGAACGGGAAACAAGATCTGGCATTTTTGAACGCTTGCCAGCCAAAGGAAATTATTGACATAAATCTCTAAAACGTCATCAGAGCTCCCAATAAGTACATATTGAGTAACTCATCCAACATTAATGAAGATGCATCCAAAAAATTACAATTATCTATCTATAACAGGCAATCTGCGTACTACCAAACTACTCAAAAATTGTAAATACACAACAGGAATACTTATCTTGTGTTCTACTTCAAAAAAAATCCGTCTATTCTGTACCGGCATTGGAGGTCAAGTCCAATGTAATTTCTCATTTGGAGAAAGGTCAGAAAGGGAAAGTGGGGAAAGGTACTGACAGAAGAGGGAGGACTATACCACACAGCATAAGATTTACTCAACACTACTTGTCTCTCAAGTGACAAAACACAAGTACAGGGACAATGGACACGCAACTCAACCTGTGGAGAAAGACAAAAAATACATTTTTCTACCCGGGGATGAACTAGACAAAAATTCAAAATGGCTGGTCAAAATCGATTTGAAAAAGTAGGAGAATCCACTGCCTGCAGTTTCCATACTGGCAAAATTGTACTACTTACCTTACCTCATCGTCCGCCATGGCTAAAGCTTTACCGTGGAGTGGGTTCCTCTACTAGCAGATTAAGTAAACGCCGGGAATCTGAAATCCAATAGAAGAAGGATGAGTTCCGGGTACTAGGTCACAAGTCAGCTACTGACTTTTTTTTGCACAAAAAAGGGAACTGATTTTCACAAAAATAACTGAGCAGCTTGGCAAGAATGTGAAAATGGACTTGAAGAGTATGATTCGAAGACTCTAATTGTTCTAATTATTTGGGCAAAGAAGAAGCGGAACCGTAAACCTACCTACTATGCTCCGCAGAAGAAGGAACTGGAACGCCGGGGCTCTGGGCCTGTAGTGCGGGTCGAGCGAAAAATAGACCGGGTCCCCGGATCCATATATGGTTGGCACCAGCCGTCTATTTTTACTCTGCCAACCTCCCGTCCAAAACCCGATCTGTGAAGAGCCCGAATTTCCAAACAACTCCCAGCCTCGGAAACTCGTAACCTACCACCTACCCCCACGCTTCGGTCCGGGTTCAGGGATTATACGTATGCTAAATGGGAGGAGTACATCCGCTAACCGTGCATATGCTAATTTGCGGAATACTACAATATTAGCTACGACTCTTATACAGTTACCTCATTCTTACAAAATTGGTTCACATACATACTACACTCTACTTACATTAGCAATACACAGATGTGGGCTCAAAACTACTTGATTTATAAGCACCGAGGGCCAAGTCAAGGGTCCCAGGGTACTCATGTACAGGAACCCTATGTACAGGTAATTGGGTACATTTAAAGTTTTCAGTTCCACTTTAACCTAAATCCCACCCAACACCTGCGTGTGAAAACGCAAAAAATTAAATTTGAAAATTGCTAAATCATCAACAATCAAATAACTAAAAAAAAACGTAAAATACTAAAGCTCTTTTTCGTGCACTTAACTATATGTAGCTGAATATGCATTAAATAGTAATACATATTTCGAGGAGGGGTCGAGGTTTGCAAACGTAGTTCTTTATCCTGCACGAGCACCCTAAGCTAATCCAAATAGGCTTCTCATTGTCTACCGAAACTGAGCCCGTATTCATGAAGTATGTAATGCATACATACATATGTATAAACTATATAACACAAAATAATACTACGGACTTAGTCTGCAAATTCTATTCTGAACATCAGGGCATGACACCTTAAAAATGACAAACATACAGGAGATACAAAATTTCCAGTCTTATAATCTTACCACTATAATGTTTGACTCTGCCTATATTAAAATACCAGTACTTATACGTACCTAGTAATATACAGGACTTTAGATTTCACACAATGAAGGGACATTTGTGCCATCATACTTGATCTGAGTTCAGATCAGAGAAATAGATATGCTTCAGGTCTTTCGCACAAGTATATCGCTACCTTCGCCACCCACTCAACTCTTACCAGGCAATCGAAAATAGAAGGGAGATAAATGTATGTGCAAAGAGTAACATACACTACGCCGATAGTTTGAGTGTATGCCAGATGCCAGATTTGAAGGAATTCCGGGTTTATTTGTTTCCGTAAACTCCCTACTCACTACATAACACAAAATTTAACGGAGCGTGACTTTGTAATGACTGTTTCCATTCGTATCCCTAACTGTTCGGAAGTAAGAGGTTATTTCACTTAATTAGGACAGCATATACTGTATGAATCTAAAGATAATACCTAAGCATATTTACGACAGTTCTAGAGTATCCTTTGAGAAATATGAATTGAAATCTAACCGAAGGAGGAACTGGGAAAGGTGAGGGCCAATTTGCGGGTTTCCAGCAACTCCTTTGAACCGGCTAATAGTAAGATCAACGTGCCTAGAGAACGTTTTGATGAGCTCTTCGACAGCCTCGGGTTTTGGGAGTGGCTCTCCCTTTACATAATTCCGCATAAGCTGGCAGTGCTGTCGGCACTTTTCCAACAAGTCCTGGAGAGCCTTGTGGAGCTGCAGCCAAAGTCCAACAATAAGTTTATATTTTGTATTTTTTTAAATATGTGAATGTTGTAATGTGAAAATTTTACCATCGGAGACGTAAAGAAGACCTGGGCCCAAATATTGGCCTGGAAGGCGGCATGAGCCACACGGATCTGATCGAAGTTCTCACTCCGCTCCACGGCTCCCATCAGGATCGAAAACTGACTTTCTAAAACGTCTGCCTGTATCATAAAAGCTAATGAGAAAGATAAAATTCACATCCCTATTATAATGTCAAAAATAATACGTCAAATGGTTAGTGTCGGACTAAAAATTTTGAGAAATAAAAATATCGAACAAATAAAATTTCGAATGTTTAATTGGGAATTTCGTATACAAATAAAGAAAATGTCGAATTTAAAACGTTCGACATTTTGCCATTTAATACTTTGCCTTGCTACATTTCTAACGGGAAACAAAAAAAACATCCGGAAATATGCTAGTTCCATCGGAATATACCTGCAAGTAATGTTGGAGGTTATTGACCACGTAAGACATATCAATTAGAAGGAGGCAGGCCTTGTCTGGGAACGACATGCGGCAAAGGCGCTTTATGTCCGTCCACACAGTGAGGAGCTGAAGTTGGAGGAGTCGAATCTGGAGAAGGAACCGGAACAGCTCATTGTATCGCTCCATTGATTCCGGCGTAAAGAGAATATGGAGCGGCCATTCATGTTCCAACTTTAGGCTTATATTTGTCAGACACTTCTGAAGAGCATGGTCATCTGTCTCTGTTACAGTAACGTCTGCAAAACAAAGAAATTCTTGTTGAACGCTTCTAGTATTTAATGAGTAGCGTCTAGCAGTAATGCTGTACCCAGAGGAGCCAGAATTTCAATTCTATGCAAAACATCTTCTTGTACTTGAACTCGGCCCGCAGCTAGCGCAAAGGCTCCCCTTACGTCCAGATGGACAAACTTGCTGGTTCCCGTGACTGTTAACAGTTATCATTATCAGGATATGTAATGTATTATTTATGTATATACTTTATAAAGCGTTTAAGCGTATATACAGATAAGTGAAATAATACTAAGTCATTTATACCTCTGTCGGTTGTCCCGTGACTTGTATTCTCTATCAGACTGAAAAGAAAGTCATGGAATAGTTCTCCGCGCCCGCCAAGGTAAAAATCTTTGACAATTCCTAAATGCTTCGGTAAATCCGTTTCAGTCACAACGAGATGGTGGAGTTCCTGTAAGAAATACGTTGATTAAGATCATGAGTTCTATGTTCTATCTTTCATTGGGTAGAACCAGACCAGAAAATACGACACGGAAAATAAAAAATGACAATATAGAGTAAACAAACCAACCTTCCCAATACAACAGGCAAGTTCATCAATAGTATCACACAAATCCTCAGTTCTAAAAGTATTGAGTGGCAGATCTTTCATTTTTTCAAAGAATACTTTCTGCTTCTCCATTAATGAGGCTCGAGTTTCTGGATAAATATATTAAGAAACAGAAGGTTAGTCTATAAGTTCAAATCAATTCTTAAATTGAACTTGCCACTTACTGTCCGACTTTTCCAATATTGTGATTGAATTTCCCAAAAACAAAATCCGCTCAACAAGCGGAATCGAGAAATGGGATGGCACAATTGAATAGTTTACGCAGTACAGGTCTTTGCTTTTCCTCGGCACTCGACTACTCGAAGGGATTGGCGTGGAACTTAAACGGAATTCGTCTTCCTTTCGAAGCTGAATAAAGAATTCAAATGTGGGGTCGGCCAAGGTTCCAAAAACAACCCAATTGGTAATTTGCTTGTATAAGGTTCGATGGATCCATGGAATGAGTCTAAAATCAGGAGGCGCTATATATTGATAAGACGAAAATGGAATTAAGCTTAAAGCTATTTGAGCCCGGAACTCTCTTACATTTTCAGATATTCCTGTAATGGAATGTTGTTATCGTACTCGGACTTAACAACCTCGACGAGGTTACACGTGCTCCGCTCTTGTGCTTTAATCTGCAGTTAGTTAAATATCTAACTGTATTGTACGTCACTAAATGTGTAAGAGTTGATGTTTTTATACGTAAGAAACTTACAGCTGACACTAGTCCAGTCAGAGCTCTAAAAAGCGTACGAAATGGTTCGAGTTCAACTCTAATGTGATTCAGAGTAATGTAGGGATCATTCAGGATTTTAAGCTCCAAACCCGCCATTACTTCGACATAATTTTTTAGGAGCTCGCGGAGCCCATGGCAGATAGAACTGACGTAGACCCCAGAGATAACTGAAGCTGAGCCGTCTGGTTCTCTTGAGCTTAAATCTAAAGCAGGAAATAAGTGTTTAGTAAATTCTTCTGACTGAAATACATTGAAATTAAAATGTTATCTAGATCTAATTCCAAATGAACACTATTCAATTAAGAAAACGGGTCTGTACTTACTTGTCGTCTGCTGAGAATCAATGAATTCGATGAGATTTTTATAGAGAGAGGCTATTTCTAAGAGGTCATTCAAAACGACGAGCTCAGATGAGTGGAGGAGTGGAAATTTTAGATCTGTTCGAATCTGTAAAATTGGCAATAGTACACAATTACACGGTGACAACTATCTGTATTATTAAATTTTCAGGTTCACATTTACATAAATACAGATATGAAGTAAAAGTAGAATAAATATCAGAAATTAAGGATTAAAATCAAAATCCCTCCCTATAATGACGATTTAAGCAAATCCTACTAAAGTTTGACCTTTGATTTTAAGTTATGTACCTACCTGGAAAGATATCCCGTTAAATTCAAAAACATCCCCGGCGTAGCCGTTGAGTGTAAGAATCAATTCATGGAACATTATTATTTGACCTCGGACCCTTCCTTACACCTTACAGTTTTCACCTATCGCAATCGTCAGCTGTTACTCTTAGCTGTAGGGTGTGGCCTGGAGTATAGAAATACGTCCGAATCTTAATAATTAAACCTAATTAAATCAACCCGAACTCCGATGATTTAAGTTTTGTAAATAGTCATAGTGACAAATAATGAAAAAATTAATGCTAGTCCTAGTAGAAAAGATAAAATGCATAGCAAACCCGCTCGCGCCAAACAAACGAGCATGTGTTCCTTGGAACTCCTGTTTGCTTTGCTATATTGCGACCGGTTGATTCTTTGTTACATTAGCAGCTTTATGTTTGACGATAACGTTCCCGAAACTTAACGCGTTTCTTTTTTTAAATACGTTTTTATTAAAATAAATTAATGTAATGTTTTCCATGTTCCATGGATTGGAACGACTCTTCAGATTTGAGTACACATTTGAATATCTTTAATTACTTCTTTGATGATTTTTGTGGTTAACTCTTTCATTAGGGCTCTCCCTGTACCTGTGTCATGTAGTTTGAACACAACTTTGGAATTTAAATGTAAGTTATGAATTATGAAGGTATAGTGAGTCGAAGGTATGAGTATGGGAATGGAGGCATGGCAACCAAAGAAAATAAAAATGTTACTCTCGCCCAAGTATTAAACAAGAAAAACGTTCACAGACAGACGGACAGACGGACAGACATGCTCGATCGCAATTAGCTAACTCTGCTTCGCAAGCTACTGCTGGGTGGGCAGAGTACGCTATAATTACTCGGCATAGTCTGTAGTTTCTACTGTCACTATTGTCTCTCGAGTATCACTGTTTGACAATTGAGCGTCACCTTCATTTTATGGAAAACGTCTGCCTAATTCTCTGAGTGCATCTTCATGAATAAATACTACGGTAGTTATGGTTTAGGATGTTAAAGTTTTGGTAGTAAGTGAGCGTCTATGTGTAAAATCATTTTCCTACTTACTGAACCGCAAAACTATGTCTCCCCTTCAAAATGTTTTTATGTACGTTGCAACATTAGGAAGATCGGTACCTATACCTATAAACAGAATTGAATTATAGGTTGTTGGAAACGCTATACCTACCTATGTTTCTAGTACCTACTATATAAATGTAGTACATTTATAAGTGGGACGAGGATGGGACACTTAACACAAGGCAGATGATACTGCTGTACTACTGACATGCTATTGAATTACTTTATGTGATAAGTAGGGCCAGGAGGGTAGGGAAGGGATGCTCTTGTGCTGCTGAACGTAATGTAACAGGTGGCATAGATACACGTAGGTACTATAATGTGTAAAATATTTGTACAACTACTATAACTCTCTGCCTTTATGTGTAGTACGTGCACCGTATGCGCGCTGTGAGTCATTTCTGTTATTGTTTTAGTTAACTTTTAAACGGCAACTAAAATCAACCCCACCTTAAATACATACCTATCCAAATCAACGCCCCAAAAAGTTTCAACTTTCACTTGGAATTCTAACGTTGACGTCGTCGGCAAGCGGCAAAGAATATATTGAAACTGAATAATTGAAAGTATTTTAACAATATAGCGACTAGCTATTGTTCTCGGAAAATAATTGGGCTTAATTGGATTCAATTGGTGTCCTTTTAATAGTTCTCTCCGGTCCTCTCCAGCTGGTGCTTGGAAATAATCCATTGATAGAAAGCCATTGGAACATTGGAAGTCGAAACTTGAAACGAATCCATTTATTTACGTGACAATGTCACTGTTAACCGCTCGCCGGGTAAAGAGAGTTTTGATCTCGAAATATGAAAGCGGTAAGTCAAAATGGGCACCTACCTATATAACTGTTTCCTTGTATTTTTAAATACCTAATGAAAGTATGATCACTTCTTTTTGCAGATTTAAGCCAGGAGCTCCTGAAGTTGTTTATCGGGAATCCGAACAAGTACTGTGTGTTTGTCATCTTTAAAGATGGCACAGACTTGACTTCAGCTATCAAGTCGTTTGGAAAGAAGTCCTTTGTACCGATCCTACTGAATCATGAAGATGAGCAGGCTACGGAAGACGTTGGAAAGCTGCTCAAAAGCTTGCCGCTTATGGATTACATCGTCAATTTTGCTGGAGCGCCGGTGTCTAAACACTTCTCGAAGCTTAGGCCAATTATTAGGTAAGTAACTTAGAGTACAATCTTGTATTAGTTTTCATCAAAAGTAAAGTTGAAACTCCTACAACGAATGTCGAATGGACTCGTAAGCAAATGTAACGCAAGCGTGATAATATTTTGAACAGATCTGTTGAATTGAAACTTCAGAAGGCAACAGCCAATCAAGTCGTGGAGACGTTCCAACAAGTGCCTCATGATCCTTGTATCATCAACTTTGCCTCAGAGGTTAGTCTTCCACGGGATACCAGTAGATAATTTGTGTCTTACTGATCAATTCAGTTTTCGCGGTTTAACTACAACATTGCATTTGCTGCATTTCAGACTTCCATTGGCCTAACACACATATTTGACCCTGATGGAGCCCAGACATCTATCGGGACCCACGTTACCACAACTATCCGGAACTCCTTTCGTAAAATATTCCCAACCAAGAAGTCAGCCGACGATAGCGTACCTTCAGCCGAGGCTCGGAGCAAGTCACTGGTTCGTCCAGCCCGCAGCAGGGACCCAGCCGTGCCCTCGACTTCGGGCTCAAATGGATCCGGAAGTCGACTCCGACGCTCACTCTCCGTCTTCAAGCGTAAGACAAATACCTCATCCCCAGCCACGCCCGGCAGCCTAATCGACGACATTCGGAACCAAGTCTGGTCAAATGAGAACGAGAGTCTGAAGAAAGCCTTGACTAAGCTCCAGAAGGGCTCTTGGAAGGACTGGGCCTCCACCCTCCGGAAGCTCAATTCCAAGAAGGTCAAGCACCAGAAGAAGGTCGAGAAGGACGTTGAGGAGCAAATGAATCGGGAGAAGGCCTCCATGCAGGCCAAGAACAGTGAGCTGAACGCAACGACGCTCTCCCGCTCTTCCGCCCTAACACCGGCAACTGCTAACAAAATAGTGGCAGCTCGAGAGCAGCGCGTGGATAAGGAGGTTGGGCGGAGTGCCAACAAGCGGAAGGTTCAGGAATTTGAGAAGCTGGAAACATTCTTTAAAGGCCAAGTGGAGGAGGCAAGGCTAAAACATTATCATAGGGTTGTCAAGGCCCAGCTCGTCTGTTTCGAACGGAAGACAAAGAAGTATCATCAGCGGCTTAAGGAGGCGGAGCTAAAGTATTTTCGGTATGGTGGGCGAGTGTAGTTAGTTCCAACTTAAGTTCAAGTACTTAAAGTATGTACATCATTCCGGCATCGGTTATAATACCCGCTTATTATATATTTCCTTTTTTTATTAATTCAGAAACGCTGAATAAATGTATGGTTCGTGATTCAATTTTTAGCGTTTTTACATACTGCATACCAATTTAAATCTACGCAAGTACACAACCACTAAGGACTACATGTTTTGATTGAACACGAATGATCGAAGCCTTGGTAATGGATATTACCAAATTAATATTGACAAAATGCATACATTAACACCTGAAGAAATACTGAAAATGCAGATACGAATATGCTATTTCCAGAAATATTTCCACAGGAAGTGGAAGTATCCGTATCAGTTGAACTGCTTGAACTCACTGTTGTAGCATCAGTTGAAATTAAAGGGCTTGAAGTGAATGTTGTGGCTTCAATTGTTGTCGTATCAGTTGGAAGGCTTGACGTTAATGTTGTACCATTAGTTGTTGTGGCATCAGTGGGAAGGCTTGACGTTAATGTTGTGCCATCAGTTGGAAGGCTTGACGTTAATGTTGTGCCATCAGTTGACGGAGCACTGCTTCCTTCAGCAGTACAAATCCCATAAATTGGGTTGTTCTCCAGCAAGGTACAAGTTCCGGCTTCGTCACAGCTCCGCCATTCCCCGTTGACAGGCTCGGAGAAGCAGAGTCCTCCGAGCGGACTCAAGCACTTTTCAGCCTCGTCCTCATAGGCGTCCTCATCGTACTTGCAAAGGCACATCCCTTGGCTCTCATCACAGGCCAGAAGAGCTTCTGAGCTGCAGGTCCAGGTCGAATTGCATATTCCCTCGTAGGGCTGCTCCGTTAGCGGAACTCCACAAGTCATATTGCCATATAAGGCGTATCCGGGTAGGCAGGCGCAGTAGCCGAGGTGACTCTCCAAGTCGGCATGGGGTAGACATCCTGAGTACCTCGAGCATCCTATTTGAATCCCTTCGAAAGGCTTCGTATAGCACTCGGAGCCGGGGCCGGCGTAGCTCACGCATGCCTTACAATAGATTGAATTGGGCATTTTAAAATTCATTAAATCAAAGTTATAATTTTTGTGCTCACTACTCACCTCTGATCCTTCCTCGTAAAAGGTCCACGTGTTGTTGAGACAAGTACAAGCCGACTCCTCACTGCAACTAATTATGTCTTCTGCCTTGCAGACATGTGACGCATTGCAACTCTGTCCAAAGGACTGGACAACGATTGGGCCACATGACCTATCGAGATACGGGACAAAGTCGAGGGAGCAGGCGCAGTGCCCGCTCTTCCCTGAGGGATCCTGTTCCAGGTCAGGAAGGCAGTCGGCATTTGGAATACAACGGTGTTGGATCCCGCCGATGGGTACAATGTGGCAAGAGGACAGTGGGTCAGCCAGGCTAAGGCAGGCTCCCTCGACCTCATCGAATACCATGGTGTCCTCGTAAGTGCAGGCGCACTCCCCTTCCACACACCACAGGATGGCCTGGTTATTGCAAAAGTGGGAGCTATTACAAGGCTGCTCAAAGCTCTGGGTCAACACACGCGGCCCGCAAGTATGGTCCGCATAGGCCGTGAATCCCGACGAACAGACGCAGTATCCGATCTGGTCATCCTCAGGCCTCGGTACACACTCCGCATTGGCCACACACGTCCGTTCATAGTCATTCAAGGGTTCCAAAGAGCAGTTCCCTGAGAGCCCTTCCAAGCTCACGCACTTCCCAGCCTCAGGGTCATAGGTCATGAAGCCTGGGTCAGCGCAGGTGCAGAAGCCGTCTGGCCCACAGGCCAGGTCCGCATAGTGGTCGCAATGGAGGTCCAGCTCCATGTCACAGGCCTCTGCATAACCAGCCCCGCTTTCCAGCCTCAGGCAGGTCCCAGTGTCCAGCTCCTCGTAGCCCGTGAGGCAGGCGCAGTAGCCGATGACTCCGGAAGGATTCTCGGGATTCGGCAAGCACTCAGTATTCTCGATACATTGGAACTGAACCCCGTTGCCTGGCTCAATGTGACAGAGTGAGTCGGGAAGGGCCAGGCTCCGACAGCCCCCTTCCCTCTCCACGTAGGTCATTGTGTCCGGGAACATGCAGTCACATGATCCGTCCAGGCACTGAAGCGTGGCTGGAATGCTACAGTAGTGGGAAGCATTGCAGGGGGCCCCGTAGCCCTGCGTATAGAGCGGGCTCCCGCAGGTGCGGTCCTCGTAAGCTGTGAAGCCGGCTGAGCATCTGCAGTAGCCAATGAGGGACGGTGTGACCGGGCCCTCACTCGGCCTCACCACGCACTCTGCGTTGGGCACGCAAGATCGCTGGAAGTTGTCAATGGGCTCCAGGAAACAAGATCCCTCTTCACCAGACAAGGACACGCACATGTTTCGCTCAGCTTCGAATATCATGGAGTCTGGATCGGAGCAACCACAGTTGCCAAAATCAGGGACTGACTCACTGGTGACGCAAGTGAGGTCAGCAAGCGGGTCGCATAAGTCCGTTTGGTCGCAGGGCTCTCCGTAGGCGGCCCTTGGTTCGAAAGAGGCAGCGCAAACGCTGACGCCGATGAGCAGGTATGTGAACAACAGGCTTCCGAGTGACCTCAGCATGTTTCAAGGTGAAACTAATAAACGAGCATCCAGATTGCAAATTGTGAACTGAATAGGACTGTCGCAGCGGTACTAAGTATTGACAAGCGCACCCGGCAGCCTTATGTACTTGGGGCGTATTGTTGGATAAAGATTACCTAATTATAATGGAAAGGCTGACGTCCAGGAGTGAGTGAACGGTAGTAAATAAGGATTAGCATTTTATTGGCATTAACAATGGTCCGTCCTTATACTATTTATCACTTTCTTTCTGATTATGATTAATACGTATTGTTCCTGAAATGTGAACTGAAAATTACGCAGTTGTAGGACATTTACAACTTACATTAGGGAAAGTGAAATCCCATCCTTATCTCGAGGGTACTGCATCAATCCTAATCTACCCGTGCTTCTAACCTTATAAAAGCTAATTTTAAACACTACACGCCGGATAAACCAAAACAAGCAAAACTTAAAAACCGTTCACATGAAACCGGATTTGATCATATATTTGATATTTGCGAGAAAGGAAAATTTGATTCTTGAATTAGAATAAAATATTTTCTTATTGACCTTTTCTTACAGATTCCATTAAAGTCCTGCTAAAGTAATGTAACAATGTACGTGGCACACGGCTCAAAAGTGACTTTGAAGGATCAGACGAGATTTGCACAGCTTATTTTCAGTTAGAAGTGCAATTATGAATCATTCTATTTTGATAGGGCTGTTAATTTTATATGCCTAAAGTGACATTTAAATTGCACAATTGAAATTCGGAATATTCTGAAAATGTCTAATCTATTGTAGTAAATAATGTGGTAATAAATCACGCACTGGCATTGGTGGAAACTGCTCTGTGTTTGTATTGTAATTAAACTAAATTATGGAGCATAACCTAAAACCAAAAATGCCGTTGGACACACATCTTTGCAACGATACATCAGATATCCCGTTGTATTTACACAACACATTAATTATACATACATAGATTTTAGCATAAAACATTTCTTTTCCATACACCCTTAAATATAAGTCTATCACTAGAGCTGCATATGTACATAGTACTAACTATACATATACTAAAAACTAAGCTCCCGAAAAGTTATATTACTAGGTTACAAACTACGACTAAAATACATACTAGATACATGGCCTAAACGTTCTACACTAAAACTATACTTTCCATGCAACATTAGATACAAGTCCATCACTAGAGCTAGCTATACAGAACTAAATGGCCGAACGGCTCTTTTACTATGTAGTATCTTGCAAGCTAGGAATAAAGGACACGTACACAGAACAACGCTTCCAAAACTCTTTTTTATACTTGAAACTGGTTTAATCGTTGCAGTAAACAATGTAGGACCGATATAAGAGGTAAGAAGGGGAATGGGAAGGGCGGAAGCAGAAGCGGAAGAAAAAGCGGAAGCAAAAGCGGAAGCAAAAGCAGAAGCGGAAGCAGAAGCGGAAATAAAAACAGAAGCGGAAGTAGAAGCGGAAACAAAAACAGAAGTAAAAGCAGAAGCGGAAGCAAAAGCGGAGCAGAAGCGAAAGCGGAAGCAGAAGCGAAAGCAGAAGCGAAAGGTATTTCGAAGGCGGGATTCCGACGGGCGCGGTCCCAAACAGTCCACCAATTCCAGTGAAAAGGTTACGAAGGGCGAGAGTCCCACATTGTCCACCAATTCCAGTGACCTGAAAAACCGACAAGAGAGGGCGGGAGAGAATTTGTCTTAGTCTAGGCCTCGACGCGCCGCTAGTTGATTGGAAGGCACAGTCCAACCACACACGAAGGCAAACTGCGCAAATGAAAAATCAAATTCTCCCGTGAGGGGGGCTCACCTGGGAGCGAAGAGCGGCGCGCCGGTCGTTGGAGCCTCTCCTCGAGGCTCCACCGCGGATGAGCGGTGATCGCTGAAGCCTCCAACGTTGGAGGCTTCAAAGGCTGGCCCCAAGACCGCCGTGACTTGAGCACAAGGGACGGCGGGACTCATTTGACGAAAGCAGCGGCAGCCGTTACGAGAGACGATCTTCGGGTTGAACGCCGAAGGACGTAGGAGGGACAAGAAGCCATGAGAAGGGACCTGAAAGTAAAGACGGAACGGTTTAGAAGAAGCTCAACTTTTGAAGAGCTCAAGGTTTCTCACCGTCCGTTCAGGTCGAGCTCTTACCAAGAAGTGACCTCAACTCCATTTTGTTCCAGCGTAAGAATACGAAATTTTAGGATTTTTAGAATAACAATTCCGTGTTGTTGACCATTATTATAACCATTGTTGCCAAGGTTTACCATTTAATTTGTAATTATGGCTGCAGGTATCATTATTGTGATAGATGATCCATAATGCAGCTTGTTGTTTTGTATTGGGACAAAAAAAAATTATCGTATTTAATGCTTACCCAAAAATACAGACTTCAGCTCAGCCCAAATCAAAGTAGAAAAATTAACATTATCTTGATGCGAACCAAAGAATTCTACCATTGATTGTATTTATAGCTGCCCACCGGGATTATCTAAATCCAAAATATTCGCATAATCAAATAGTCATGCCTTTGAATATGTCTTGGAATATGATTTACATATTTCATGGGGCGCGGGCGGGGAGTAGGGTTCACTGTACAGTTGAATCTAACTTTACGTGAAGCTCCCTAAAGGTCTATAAATAAACTACAAATACACACTACTTTACAGTTTAAACGACGTGGCACAAGACCAGGGAATTATGCACATTTAACAACTGCTTTCGCACATCATCATCTGATAAGTGTGAGCCAGAGCTACAGGTGAAACTATAAGAATATGTAACTAATGCTAATCCGAGTCCGGTCCCTCCGAACGGTACAGATGAGTAAGCCTGGGATTTCCAGACTCGTAGACCCATTACAATGGTAAATCGTAATAATATTTATCCTGTGAAGTCGGATCGTTCTCATCACCTCATCAGTACAAATATTTAGTAGTAAATATTACTCCACTTTTGTAGCAGACCTCAGGTCCGACTTTTCAACCCTTTATTGTAAGTTCGCTTGAATAACAAAATACAGAATGGGAATGGAATTGACCCAAACCCTGACCCCGAGCTCCTGTAACGAGGCCCTCCTGAGCACAAGCCTCCTGTCCCTCCTATCCCTCTCCTCAGTTCAAAAGGTCAAGGCTGTGATCCCGTCAAATATTTCCATAGCCTCCACTTGGGCCTGGTACATGGCCCTAACGCCCTACGAAACCGTCTTTCTCCACCTTGTCATGCTACAGGTAGGTACCGGAATTAATTACAATTAACGGAATTAATTAGCATTAACCTTTTCGGTTCTCTTGTTACGACGATCAGATCCTCCTGCTCAGGTACTTGGAGATCCTACCAATAAATCTCAATCAGTTGTTTATGGGGGAGCCGACGGGCCGAAAGAAGCGCTCATCGTCAGTGCTAATGCAGCAGTTCTGTCATAGGAGGGACAGCGGCGCTGAAGCATTATTCAAGGTCAGTACGGATTCTACTGTGCAAGGGCATAAATTTCAATTACCGGAGGCGGGCGGCGGGCATATCTAAATACAGCTTCTACGTTTTACGAAAATAATATTTTTTTTAAACATTGTTTCCTTGGTGTGGTTTAAATATTTAGCTTCTAAGAAAACTAGACGAGCATGACTGTGGGCTCCTCACTCTGTGTGAACTGGAGGCCGGAAACACGTTGCGGTTTTCCAAAATATGCGAAGAAGCTCAGCTCATCTTGTCCGCACTACGCGTGTAAGTATTTGCGTGATCCTACGAAATTCAAGGTAAGAATGTATATTGACCCTGCTGACCATAAATAATGTTAACATTGACAGATCCCGTAAGCGGAGACTCAAGCTAGATATTCATGCTAAATGTACGGGCGGCCCACAAGAAATTGATCGGGAGCCCTGGGCCATCATCCCTTTCGAAGAGGCCGTGTACCTGGGTTCCCAGGTCAAGTCACTCAATTCAACGCTCTGTGAGTTCAAGTTCAAGGCATGTCCGCTGACGAAGGAGGATATTTTGAGTTATGTCAACCAGATATTTGGAACTCTGTCTTAGTCATCATTTATTAAATAAGCCATGAGAATTTTATTAGACTGAAATCAAGGGGTCAAACTTTTTATTATCACATCATAAGAAGCCATCAAGGATAGGGGTCAAGTCAAGGATGTAAGCTAGAACCGAGTCCGTGGACACTGGACAAAGGCTGTAGTACTGAGAGCAGGAAGAGTTCTTCCCAGGCCTTGTTAGGCTCCCAACTTTTGAAGCCTCCGCAAATGCTTGCACTGGGCTTGGTACATGTCCGGAAAGGCCTGGGCTCTCTGTTGATGTGACATCCTGGTCCGTACTCTTGCTGATTCTGAAGATCATAATTTGATTTAAATATAATTGAACCATTAGTCCGTTCATTAGCTTTGAAGGTTCTTGTATGAAGCCTTACGCTTTGAGCCCTTCGAGACTTCGGCTGATCCCTGGCGGAAGCTTGTGCCCAACTGAAGCCTTGCCTTGGGCCTCACAAAGGGCCCTCAGAATGCAGTCATATTTGTCCAGTTTTTTCACAGTCTGTTCAACATAAATCAACGAAAAACATATTTTGATTATTTAAATTAAAGCAACTCAGAGGAATAATTTCATTTTTTGCAGTTGGAACCTAAGTCCTTGATTTCAGTCGGAAGCTTTGACATCCAAACACGTCAAGTTAATTACACTTGGAATCGATTAGAAAGCTTAAATTGAATGCAAATTGGTTGCACTACTTACTTCGAAAACTTTTTGAATAACTTCCATCTGTTCCTTGGCGTCGTGGCAAGTTTCGTTGAACACCGCTCCGCGTCGTTTCCTTCGCCCTTTCATAAAGCCCCCGCCGTGCTCCCCATTCAGAACATTGTTGAGGTTAAAGGGAATGAGGCCGAGGAGTTGAAAAATGAAAATCTGTTCAGGGCCAAAGGTCAAGTCCAACAATAAAATCCATACTCGTTATCACGAATTATTGCACACTTTTTCGTACCTGAATGAGCGCAAATCCCACAAAAATAGTTTCGAAGGGGGTTAGGACCGGGAAGGCTTCCGTTGTGAACTGTGTGGAAATGCTCGTAATTAGGCTAGTCACTTGGGACGGAAGTAACGGGAGTATCGCCAATAGGCAGCCATTGGGCTCCAGGAGGAATTGATCCATTCCAGATCGGGCTTTAAATTGATGTTTGGGGTCAATGGCAAGAATCTGATATTTGCCGACAGAAATTCGGTACACTGTAGAACACTCCACTTTTCAAAGTTTTATTGATATTGCAATTTACTTCTCTGACACAGTGGACCAATGTTACGAACCAAAATAAATAGAATGTACCGGAATCCACCGAGTCACACGCAGCAGTCAACGGTAATGGTCAGAGTCTCAGCAAATGTAATTAGACTTGAATAATTCTTTGTATTTTAATATATTAGGCAGGCTCAGCGGCACAGTAAAGGATTGGCGAAATAGTCATACAAAGTGCTGTATGTTTGCTATTAACATGCATTGTGCTAACTAAACTGTAAGATTTCTGCGCATCCAAAGAATTCAGTATAGGCTTGAATCTCGTAGCAATACGCCCTATGATATAATCATAGCAATGATTATTGCAGGTTATTGGAATGAATTTCCTGAAATTAATTACATCAACCCCGAGTATTATTGTATTAAGCATTGACACAATTTCCTTTTATTGTAGAGAAATGATTATGAATTTTGAATCCAGTTTTAGAAAACCTCGTCGAACTTCATTTGGTCAATATAGTCTAAAATGGCCTCCGGCGCAATAACACATTTTGGGTAACGGCGCTCGCACTGCGTGGAGTTCCTGCTTTCTTCCCCACTCAGCCTACCAACTTCCAGAGCCTCTTCGAAGTAAGGCATGACCTTTGACTTTGACCCGGTCTCCGGATTTGCTGTGATTGGATTTCTTCTTCGCATTTGGCTAGTTCTGTCCGATAAAAAGAGAGGGCCAAAGACCAGAGTTCGGATTATAATGTATGCATGTTTATGTATGGGCTTAGAGCTTACAACTGGAAAGTATGGATAGCTAGCTTAAGGCCCGCCGGCGGCTTGTATCCGAGTAGTGACTGCTTCTCAACTTCACATAGGGCCCTTAGGACGCACTCCTCCTTGTCAAGGCCTCTCAGAGCCTACAACAAAAGGTGGATACATAGTTATGCATAGTTTTACTAAACTAGCCAAGCAAGCCCGCGCTAACATGGAACGAGTAATAACTGGATTTTATACTGCATAATATTACGCTTGCACATCAATACATGCGCCACCGTAATACAAAGGGGCAAATAAGCCTACCTAGGATGCATGTACCCTTGAAATACATAGTATAAAATGTAGTTATCGTTCCGGATTAGTGCGGGCTTGTTTGGGTAGTTCTAAAAATGTTTATCGCGTAGGTTTATAAAATTCCCAGCGAAATTATCAAAATCGGATGGAGAACTATGCATTATTCTTACGCTCAAAATTGTCTCTGCAACATCATCATGCTGGATCCCAGCAGCAGGCTCAGTTTGATTCGTCGACGCCAAAGCAAATCGTTTCCTACGTTTCCCGCCCGGCATCCCGTAGAATAAAGAATTTAAGTTTATAGGGATGACGCCAATGAGTTGGAGCATGGATATCTGAAAACGTTGTTACAAGAATATTAGTACGATTATTATTAGTAGTATTAGTACGCCTCGATAAGTGAACAATTATACTGCATCTGATCGAGATTGAAACTTGAAACGCAGTATTTTGCCCCAATTATTCAAAAAGTTTAATATTTTAAAAATTTTACTTTGCACTGCCCTTCTTCCAAATCTCAAGTATTTGTATTCAACGAATTTATGAAAAATACCATTTCGACAGAAATTACTTTCTCCACAGTTTTGAATTATTTTACCTGGAGCAGGACCATTCCAATGAAAATGGCCTCAAAGGGCGTGAGCGGGTAGAACCAGTTCCAGGTCTGAATGACTGAAATATTTGTTATGACCCCTTCAGAGAGGCCGGGTGAGGACGTTAGGAGCCATAAAATAGAACTGGCTGGAAGAGCATTGGAGAGCTGACCTAATTTCCCACCTGGTATGAGTGAGGCCAAGTCACAGGACATCGCTGTGTCACACTTTTGAGCTTAAATTGTTGAATGCGAATATGTATACTATGTATAGTATTATGTATAGATCAATTGTATGTTATTGAGGAAAATGAAACTCAAGAAGAGCTTTGGAGCAAACCAAAAGAGCCTCCGTATTTGTCAAACTTCAAAAAACAAAGTCGATCATTTAACCTACTGGTCAATGTTAAGTGTAACGGTGTGACGTGTAACTGCAATATTGCGTGACCGGCCTCCGTCATCCTCAAAATTCATAATCCGACACATATTCACTTCTTACGAAATAATGCCCGCTCCGACCTACATTTAATTCATCATTATGGGAGTGGGAGCCTAAGGTACTATAACTACTGAAACAGCATGTAGTAGTACCTATTACAATAATTATAGTGAGTCATACTAAACGTAGAAACGATTTTTTAGCAAATACATAAAATATTTTCTTTTATTCCTACTTTTTACACATTCCATATTATACAAGTATTTGGCGTCTTTTAATCTATTCCACGATTGTAGAAACCCTGAATAAATATTTCTCTAGGCATAAGAAATAGTACAGGTACCTTACCTCGTGTTACAATTTACAACTTAAACTCTGCTATAAATTACACTGGTACATACTATGTAGTATAAGTAAACTACAAAATACGAGTTCTGAGTCTAAAACTATGTATGCTTTTACGTTTACGTCTTAGGCATCACAGAAAGGGGATAGTAAATGTTACCGGTAGATTTCTATATAGTTCGCTGCATAATATACAGATACGAGAATTGGTTCAGTAGAAGCCCAAAGAAGCCTTTCAGACATGGTACATGGACACGGCCCCCATCACCATGATCCCCAGCAGCAGTGCTCCAAACTGCTTGACCGACTCCTTGGGATGTTCCTCCTTGAGGAGCTCCGGGAGCAAGTTGTTGAGGGAAATCGTGATGAAGCATCCCGCCGTAAAGGGCAGGATCCACCAAGTATAGTTCCCAATCTCGGCCTCCAGGCTGTCCGCCGCCAGAGCCATCACGGCCCCACAGAGGCCCACCGCGGCCGTAGACAGCTGGGCCTTGGCCGCCCCCCACCCATCAAAGCCCGACCTCAGCAGGATGGCAAAGTCCGCAATCTCATGCGGGATCTCATGGAGCAGGATGGCCCCCGTCGTCAGGAGGCCCACCGTTGGGGAAATGATGAAGCTCCCGGCCACGGCCAGCCCGTGCGTGAAGTTGTCAAAGACGTTGGCGAGGAGGTTGAAGTAGCCCGTGGCCAGGTCCGAGGAGGAGGGCCCTCTGGGCGGCTTGGTCACGTTGTTGTTGGAGGCCTCCTGCGGGGTCGGGTCATGGGCCAGGTTGGCCAGCTTCTCACAGATCACGAAGGAGATGATGCCGAGGAGGACCCAGGCCCCGAGGCCACTAAGGCTCCCGCCGTCCCGGCGGGCCCGCTCCCAGGCCTCCGGCAACAAGTGGAGGAAGGCGTCCCCCAGGAGGCTCCCAACGGCGAAGCTGAGGAGGAGGTTGAGGAGCCGCGGACTCACGCCTTCGTAGCCCCCCTTTGACCCCGCCGACCGGAAGAGGAAGAAGGGGAACACGCCGGCCACGCCGACAAGGGCACAGGCCAGGAGGGAGAAGGCCCATTTCTGGAACTCGGGCTGGAGCAGTAGACTCAGCATGGCCGGCGGTGGTTCGGACGTGGAGTTCCAAAGGACCTTCAAACTGGTGGACCGTGTACAGAAAAAATAGTCGGCCAGCCCGCCGCCGTGCTGGGTCTGGAGCCAAGCGGAAGATGATGACATTGGAGCCGGGCCTTGCAATCCCAACACGTTCCCAGGGCACCTGATTGTCCCAAATGCCTCGTAATTGTACTTCAAAAGTGCCCCAATGCGTACTCAAGTGCGGAGGCTGGAGTGCCCTATCACACTGGTAATTGATTATGCCTCAAGCACTTGAACAGGAAAATTGAGTCAACACGTCTTGAGTGTTAAGCTGGAATTCCGCTATTTTGCAATTTCAGAGTTCACAGGGAAGACGATATATATTCAAATCGTTGGCACAAGAGTTACCTACGTGAGGACGCTCACGATGTCCACGTCCACCATTTAAGAACCAAATATTTGTATAGCGTTGTAGCGCACTTCTCACTTGTCGCATCAGCACTTTGGAAGCTTGGCATACTTTGTGATTGTGCTTTCTATACAGTATTTGTTGGTATTTGCTCAGCAAAATTCAGTTGAGGCTTCAATTCAGGATAAGCTATCGCAAACTGCAACTTGGAGGTCCTTATGGGGCGGAGATTGTCGAGGCGCACGGCACACTTTCACATTTGCAAATTATATTGCAGTTCGTAGTTGGGCTTGGTGGAAAGCTTTTCTAAATATTTACGTGGATGCTTGGAGTAGAATGTTTTGATTTAGAGAAACTTCTGGGAATGGACGTCGATTTAACAGTCGGCCTAGTCTGTACTGTAGACTGCAGTGAAAGGCCGAAGTAGGAAGGAGCCAATTAATACGCGTAGGGGCTTAACTACAGACTACAGGCACCCCTCCATCCTTTTAGTGGCGATAAATTATTATGCACTACAGTAGGTAGTTCTAGGTAATGTTTGTATGTAGTGTGTATGTATATTTACGCGTGTTCCAAATCATAGTCTGTATTAGAAGAATTAATGAAGAGGACTGCTCGCCAGTATTTAATACTAGTTGGTTATAATTCATAATGTTGATCCTTTATAGTACCTATACTACTTCACATTGGAGCTGCTAATACTACCATGTACTAGGTAACTGATATTAAACGTGGAGTGGTTATATTTCGTCTTTCCTCCAATTCAATGAGTCCGATATCAAATGGACTCTTGAACTGTTATGTTTGTCGCACTCCAGTATCAATCTTCTATACAGGGGACTCGGACTTTTGTGGCTAGTCAAGTTAATAGTCATTTGATGTTCCAGACTTCTTCAGCTTTGTAAATAAATTATGAGTAGTTCTGTTCAATCGATTTTCGAATTTTTGAATCAAAATCCGAAGATTGTCTGTACCTACATATTTTGACGCGGATGTACTACCCAGTTCATACATAGTAGCATTTTACATGGTGCGAGCTGGGCGCCATTTTTAAAATTTCTTAATCGCTTTTGAAAAGGACCCAATGCGATTAAGGATTTTGGCGTAAGTAAAGATTAAAGCACTAATTCAAGCTAACTTAGTTCTAATTCAATTCACTTTGTCATCTCTTACGCAAACTACAGAACACACTAGTCCTGAAATCGATTGACACAAAATAAACTGTATATAAATTCTTATGAGCAAGGACGCATCACTTTCTGGCTTCTGGATCCTGACACTGGATGCTGCGGCTTGATTATGATAAAAAAAACTGTCTCGTCGGATTAAAAGTAGTGTCAGTGTCAGTTTCGTTTCCAGCTCAGCTCCTCAAAGGCCTCTCGAGCCCTATTTCATTCACTTCCACTTGGACCACAGTACAACAGCACAGCTCAAGCCTGGCTTATCTTCTATACCTTACCTACTACTGTGCGACTTTGAAATTTAAAATGAAATAAGGATTATGTCGCACTGAATGGTCGGACTTGAGAATCATAACGCTGCAAAAACTACAAACATAGTACTAAATACTAAATATGTAGGAAATCAAGTGGACAGAAATAGGCGAGGCTTTTCAGTCAATGAAGTTTATCCATGTGAAGCTTCTCGCATATTCATTCAATCCTTGCTCGGGAACTCTTATATATAAAGGGGTTTAATTTTACTAGAAAAACCAGGTCAAGAGTCAGGAATACGGAAAAGTAGCAGTCGTTCCATCCACCAATCAATCAAGATGCATTTGATATGGCCCCGGCTCAAAGAATTCAACATTGTCTAGGAACGTAATACAATTAACTAAATACAGAAGTAAATGGGCATGGCGTGAGTTGAATGGTATCTGTTACAGTAGCCTCCATTTGGAATTTGCCGTTCTGATGATTCAATATCTTCGTTTAAGAGCAAACTAGATTAAAATTGGCTGAAGTATTATATCAGCTAAAAAATAGGCTGACCTTCGTCTACAAAAAAACCCGGCATATCCGGGTTAATCCCGATTACGGCTGAAGATAAACTCATTACAAGACTAGAAAAAACAAAAGCTGAATCTCTCCAAAGATTATAGTGAAATATTTATTTTCCTCGATAAAATACGCAAGTTTTCGGGTGAATAAATAAATAAGTAAATAAAACCAGACGAATCTGTGTATTGCCGACTTGCGAAATAAGTTAATTTCCTGGATGTAAAAAAATTACAAAAAAAGTAACCATACTTTAACTATGTCGATATTGACCGGTATTTCAACTGAACAGTCTAGCTTATTCAGAGTTTCAGTTTACCAAAAAAAAAACTCAGGTTTTTGAAGTCAAAATCAGTACCGAAGTACCGAATTATAGACAGTTCATTTTAAATACAGATCAATATAAATATTTAAAAAATACGGTAGCTTTAAATGTAAGTCAAACAAACAACTGATTCGATGCCGAATATTGAACGTGTAGAAACAAATACTTCGTGTAGAAACAAATACTTTCCCGAGCTTAAAACAACAACGAATCCCCATAAGAAATCGAGTTTTATGTTGTGAATTTCTAACCGATTCACCTTTTGTGATTTCCATTTGTAGAAGCTCTTTTAAAGCATTTATTAGAAAATTCCAATCCACTGGAAACAGCTGGTGAAGTGTTAAATCTTATAAAAATACTGTATTTCGATAAGTGCACTAAATGTTTACAAACTTATTCCAAAAAATACTGCAATACAGGTTACGGAGGCTAAAACGAGAAGTTGTCAGTTAATGTTGATACGATTTCTG
>JAQFZY010000239.1:0-37498 GCA_034696285.1 Hypogastrura burkilli
GAAGAATGCTTAGCTCTGCACTATGTACTCAATGTATGAAGTAAGGCTGGTCTAGAAATTGTTTGCTAATTTCAATATATGTACATATAGATATGATCTATCAATTAATTTAATTATTCAGAATTGTATGTTATTTGGGGAGAACTATGGTTAGGTCCTCGCAGACGAACCCAACCTAACCTAGTCTGGCCTTCGCAGGGATATATTTTTACTCCCCAGAATCAGGATTTTTTGGCAAGTCCTCCCACTCGGCACGTGGGCATAAATTAAGGGCTAAGCCTTCCATGGAGGGGCATAAAATCGGGGCATGCATAAGTTATGGGGAACCCTGGCGGCGGCGGTGGGGCTACCCGGCTCCGGCTACCTATACTTCCCTTTACTGCCTTCTCGAGCTCTCTCTGGATTAGATCCTGGAAGGGAAACTTTTCCCTGACCCAAATCAGGCCTGTCCTGAGAAAGGGCTCAAATGAAGCTTTGTGGGGAGGGGGATTAAACGTGGCCTAAGTAAAGGCGGAAAAATGCTACACAACCCACCGCACGTAACCACTTATTGTGGAGGCTAGCGTCTAGGGCCTCCACGGCGCCCCTGGCCGGAGGAACAGACAAGTCATAATAGTCTATAATCTTAAGTGGAGCCAGGCCTCGGTCAGTTCCGCTTCCTTTCTCCCCGACTTTCTCCCTCCCATTTACCGGAGTTGGGCTTCCATAAAATGGAGGTCGGCTGTTTACTTTGGGTCCGCCTTTACGAGGGATATGATGGCTGGCGGTTAATTCGAGGGTTCCCTTCCTTCATATTAAAAACGGAATATGAGAATGATATGGTGGCTGGGAGGGACTGGGTCATTTCTGTACGGCAGGCGCATAGGTCCCGGTCTAGCAAGCCCAAACGGAGACTCTCATACTTCCAATCATAAGACAAATAGGCTAAGGTTTCATGAGTCTTGGTATATTAATGTTAATAGGCCATTCCTTGTAGGTATGACCGAGTACACAATTGAGGTAGGGTTTTGGGATAAGCCTGCACTAAGTTTTACGGGCGGATTCCAGCCGGCCGGACATTACGGCCCAATTTAGTGTCTGTATTTTATGCTCAATAATTTTGTGTTCGTATTTTGTGCAGAATCAACTTTGCCATCAACAACAGGACAGCCTTCTGGTTCCATGTGACGAATATCCTGATCCATGCCGGAGTCTCTATTTTGGTGCTGATCCTATGCTGTGGGACGCTCCAGATGAGCCCGGCCGCCGCTCTCACCTCCAGTGCCATTTTTGCTCTCCATCCCATTCATACGGAGGCCGTAAGTTTTATTGGATCCTTAAAATCCGTTCGGCTGTTTTGGCTCGCGGAGACCTTATGAGTCCTTATCTCTTTTTGGCACTTCCACTATCTCCTTTCACACTTCAAATAAAAAAGGAATAGCGTAATGTCGTCCCAGCCTTAAAAACAAACTAATTTGGTAGGGAGCTAGTCCATGATTCATTTTCAGCAGTATGTGTATGTTTATACCTATGCATGCATGCATGTAGGTAGTTAAAGGAGTAATCTGTACGGGAACTTAGGAGCGGCTCATAGGGTTGTAAAGTCTCAAATAAACGTCAGCTGGATATGTATCTTCAAATTAGGCTCTATCTAGCTTAGATTCTTAGATTCTGAAATCCCAAATAGGTTTTACGAGATTGGTTGGCATGTTTGACTAAGTGCCCTAACTTTAACCTTTTCAGCAAGTTTAAAGCTGTAAAACACCAAACCGAGACGGTTCGAGGCAAGTTTAGGCTCTGCTACCTAGATTTAGACTTTTCTAGGCCCTTTGAGGCTCTGCTATTTAAAATTTGACGTTTCTAGGCACTTTTAGACTCTGATACATATAATTAGACTTTTCTAGGCACTTCGAGACTCTGCTATTTGTAATTTTACTTTTCTAGGCAATTTGAGACTCTGCTATTTAAAATTTTACTTTTCTAGGCACTTTTAGGCTCTGCTACCTAGAATTAGTATTTTCTAGGCACTTTTAGGCTCTGCCACCTGGAATTAGTATTTTCTAGGCACTTTTACGCTCTGCTACCTAGAATTAGACTTTTCTAGGAACTTTTAGGCTTTGCTCCCTAGAACTAAACTTTTCTAGGCACTTTTAGGCTCTGCTATCGAACTTGGACGTTTTAAAAATGTATTTGCGTTATCCTGAATTAGGCGTTACTATCCATAATGAGACTCTTTAGTATAATTTTTTACAAGTAGCAAGTAGTTTTAGGCACGAGGCCCGTTTAGGCTGTGATAGAATTAGGCGTTTTTAGGCAAGTTCAGTTATCAACCTCAGGAATATGTAGGCGTTTCTATACGCGCTTAGGCTTCAATACGCATAATTATGCGTATTCCTAGTCACGCTTAGAAGGGATATAATATATTCCGCCTTTCTAAGTCTTTCACTGCTCTGAAAGGTAAAATTAGGGAGTTCTAGGCACTTTTGACTCCGCATAATCTCTGATAGACTGTGGGGTTTGGATGTTAACCAAGGAAAAAAGAACGGGTTGCATTATGGGCGAATCCGCAAAAAGAGTCAAAGAACTCTAAGAGTCGCTCCTTAGTAACCCGTAATGAGCTCAGAGTCCCAACATCTGTTCTTCGGCCTCCTGATTACTTTTTGAAGTGTTATTTGGCATAGGTTTTTCGGTTCCTGGGAATAATTACTTATTTGTTAACTCGTTTACGGATTGGAGACAGCATTGGGGGTTCTTCTCCTTCGGGGTCCCTTGGCTTGCTTCCTGGGGACTCGAGCCTAATGCCGGGTCTTTAGTCGGGGCCCAAGGAAAAAGAGCATCAGGCCGCATTAAATATACATAATCTAATGGGCCTTCCCAGAATTTTTAGTAGGCCTCCCTTTCATCTTTCCCTCTATTTTTGTTGGGAAGACGTGTGATGGGCCAGGCCGTGGCTGAGGCTCTTTGGGAACTCGAGAGGATAATCATGCAAATTAATGGGTAATATAGGTTGCTGGGATCACCGGGAGATCGGATGCATTGGCATGCTTACTCATGCTCAGCTCGTTTCTCCTCTACTCAAAGTAAGTTACTATACGAGTATTATTTACTTACGGACTACTTAGTTACGGGGAATCCGGCCTTGTTTGCTTACATAAACCCGGCCCTCAAACTACCTCATAAAGGGCCCGTACTTCCACATTATCTCAGAAGCCCCGGAACCGGGAGGCATAAGCAGAAGTATTAGCTAGGCTTTCTGCATTATGCCGATTACACAGAAATCCGCTCCTGGCTTAAGGCTCCCGCTCAACCCGCTCCAATTTTGGGCATTACAATAATATCCTCAAATAATGTCCTTTAACAGGGAACACAACTTTTGTATGACCCTCCGAAATTACGCATTGATCTAGGAATTGGTATTTGACCATATTGGTATGGAAAATATTTCAAAATGCTGAAAAACCAGAATTCCACTAGTATTATCCGTATTCCAAGGATTATTCCATTACAATTTGTAAAATTTACAATTAAAATTTCGAAAAAAAATATCGAGCTTACAAAACAAGACATCAACCTTAAATTAAAATGCCAACTGCAAGTACTACATAATTGGCGATCACCTCGCCTAGAATTCGAAATTAGCATACCAAAGGGTCTATAATAGAAGGAAAAGATAGTCTAAGAGCTGCAGGCCCGACAACCACCCAAAAAAGTAGGTCCAGGCTTATCCAGGAAATTTTATTTAAAATATATTCCGGCCTGCCGTTGTTGATGCTGAGGATAGTGAGGGCCTGGGTTCGGATTAGGATCTCCCTACAGCTCCACAGAGTATGGATGAGGGGATCCAGTTTGAGGCACCTGAGAGGCCCGTAGTCCGGATTAGGCCCTTTGCTTTCTCCATGCTGATGAGCCGAGCGTGCTGCGGGATAAAGGGCCAGGACAGTTGTTTCTGGAATTAAAAGTAAACAGCTTGGTAGGTTAGGCAGAGAGCCTGTTAAGCTAGGACGGGGCTCCATTATAAATTCGTAGTCTAAATAAGCATGTGTTCCCTCTTCTGCCGTCCACAGATCCCTCCGGAGGAATAGTTTATCTAATGGATTGAGTTGGAGCCTAATCGGCTCAGGACTCATGGGATCCCTCGCCATGCTTGCCAAAGAGACTGGAATCACCATCATGGCTATTAACACCTTCTATGATTTGTATCTCCACTCCGACCTCGTCAAAAGGTAGGTATATGTACGAATGAGTCAGAGTCTCAACAATAACGACCCGCAGCCTCTTCCTAAAGGCTGACTCACAAACATTATGATAGTTCCAATGGCACAATTTATTTTACAATGGGATCTTAAAAATTCGAATTAAGTGTCTGAAGATCTTTTAATTTCGCCTTACGCATCCCACTGTAAAATAAATTATTGCACCATAGGAACTTCTATAAAAGTCTGGTTGGGAGAAAACCTTTAGCAAAAAGTAAATAAAACAATAGATTGTCATATGACATTTTGGATTGATTGAATTAGACTTCCCAAACTGAGCAGTCAGTAGTCAGTAGTGTCAGTATACTTACGGTATCCGTCCAACTTTCCAAAGAATCTAATACATTCCTTCTGGTCATGTACCGTCTATGTAAAATAACAAGTGACAGGGCCAGCTACAAAATCTTGCCCTGGTTCCGTTTTCTATAAGTACCTACATAAATATTTTAGTATTTCGTCCGCCTGACAAGGCCCATGACAATTAAGTGATTACCTATACCCGCACCATATGCATGAGCAGTTAAAAGAGCCGGGTCCAATCCAAATAGAATAAGAACGACAGTTCAATTGAGGCTAAGCTCCGCTTTCCCGGCCCCGTGTCAATAAATAGACCCGGCCCAAATTATGAGAAGACAGGCAGGACCGGGCCACGTCTTTATTGACTTTTGTGTCCGAAAGGTAATGGCCGGAGTAATTATACATGTAGCCCTTCCCTGGATACGGCCCGACATATTTGATTAACTGTCCCATTTCTGGGTTAGCCGTCCCGCGGCGCCTTAATAAAACTTGAGCCTGGGCCCGTTCCCGTGGTTCTAAGTTCCCGGGAAAAGGCGGGTTCCCACGTCCCCACTTCCCACTCTATTTACACATGTTAATTAGAGGGGGAGGCCGGTGTAGGCCCCGGCCCCAGGAATTCTTTTGATCGAGGCGGAGCGAGTAGGGAGCTTAATCATGAATATTCATCCCCGGCCCGAAGTCTTAGGAGCCTAAAAGAAAAAGTTCATTTGGGCCTGGGAACCCCCAATTCCAATGAATTTTAATTCCAACTAGACCCAGGGAGAGCGGAAAGGGCCTACAAACTACATGTTTTCCTTTAATTCAAAATTGGTGGAGGAGCTTAGGCTCCGAGGCTGGAAGTGCTCTGGGGAGCCTATGCATGGGAAACTGAACCAGAAATCCCGTAATTATTATTCTAGATGGCTCGTGTCGAAGTCGGAGGATCGATGTCAATCACAACTGAGACGAAGAGTTACTTTCTCCGTGGCCCTTGTAAGTCCTGACACACTTTTGTAGCCTCCTTCCGTATTCCATAAGGGGGGCAGACGGAGGCTGCCCGAATTCCTTTCATCTCTCCAGATGAAGGGCTAAATGGGATGTATTATGTGTAGGAGTGGGCCAGAACCCACTCCAGGCCCAGCTCTCCTTACACGCCAAACCTGAAATCCCCTCTGCTAGTACCCAAGGGTTTCCTTTAGGGGAAAGTTGTGGAATGCGGCGGAAGATGTGGAACAGGCCGTTGGGCCTGGCTCTAGGTCAACTCCGGGACGGAGGCAGTACAGTAGTGATACAGTCATGACTGTTTGCGAGTCATAAGTAGGCTGCGATTCGGGGGGAACTTTTTCGTTTAAAAGGGGGACCAATTCTAAAAAATTCTTAGCCCAAAGCTAGCAATTCCAGATTTCATCGAAAAGGGGGGCACGTTTGCATTTTTAGGGGGAGGCTTTAAATTGTAGCCATATTTATACTTCATTTCGAAAATTTGATTTAATGTTGAACGTAATCCTATAACACACGTCAGTTTTTTTTTAAGTAATCGCAGTACTTTTGTTTTGAGCCAGAAGTCCGTTTTTTTAAAATCACCATTAACTGGTAGCCTGTAACTAATGCTGGAACCAAGTGGGCTGGGTCCAGGCCGCGGCGGGCTTGTTGGTGAAAGCCGGAGCCCGAGCCAGGGCCTGGAAGATGGGCGGGAAGCAACAGGCAGCCCTGACATTGACACCCAGGACCGGCCTGAGCCTCTATAGCCCCTCAAATGGATTCCATAATTCCACTTTTTTTCTTCCCCTGTCCTTCCCAGATCTCTCTCAGCCTGGCCTTCCGCCTCATCCTCATGAACGGGACCTTCCCACGATTCAGTCATCAGGATAACCCGGCCGCCTACTCCCAGTCCGAGCTCTCCCGGTAAGCAATTAGCGGAGTCCTGGAAATGGAAACCTTGACTCCAAATCCAAAATGTGGCTCTAACCTTACCTGCCTGCGTAGAGAGGAGGAGGATGGAGGTCCTCAAGGAACGGCTGGGCCAAATCTGAGGGGGAGTCCTGGGCCTAAATTTTTCATTAGGCTGTGCCTGTGCAAAGGAAAGCGGCCTCTCTCCCCTCGAGGCCCTTTTCCCAATCTATGTTCTCATGCAAAATGCATCTATTATGCATTGACAACTGTTCCCCTTCTCACTCGGTCCAGGCCATAGGTCTTAAGGCCCAACTACTACTCCACGTACGTACGGGGAGGAAAGTTTTCATTTGGTTCCAAAGTTTGGGAGGGCTTAAGCCTTCCGTTTTTAGAGATTCAGAACCGGAAGAAATGAATGAAATCAGGCGTGAGAAAGTTCCAATTTTTGTGATAGTTGGATCCGACAGCCCGCCCTCCGTCCTCCCTCATGCATAATACATAGGGTCATTTTTATATTTCTTTTCCGCCCTCCCCACCCCCTAATAGGTACCTTACATATGCATTCCTGCCCGTCTTCAACGTCTGGCTCCTGCTCTGCCCATATCATCTCAGTTACGACTGGCAAATGGGATCAATCCCATTGGTGGACTCCCTCTGGGACGCCCGGAATCTTTCAACTGGGATTTTTTATGCTGTCTACTTCTGCCTATTACTCCAATGTTTTACACAGGTACGGGCTCAACAATCTACGCATATGTAATGTAGTATACTTTGTGTAGGTGTATAGGCATGCAGACATGGCTCGCTCCTTACACTGAATCATTTCAAAGTACCATATCAAACGTAGTGCTTTGAGAGGCTGAGGAATTGGAATTATCCTACCGGCGCCAGGCATGCTTTCTCCTTTTCGGCCAGACGACCCTTCCAAGCTATAGTCTCGAATCCGTCTGAAGCTCCAAGGACCAATCTCCTGACCAGAGCTAAGGGTAATACCTTCGTGCGGGGAAAAGAATGGTTTTCCAATAAAAATGAAAATTCAGAGAAAATAATTATGTTCAGCTTGGGTTAGGTATGGTTATAAATATGTATTAAGCCCTATAGGGTGATGCTATTGATTGTAGTCAGCATTAGATGAAGTTAGAGATAGGTTAGATATATTTTTGCAAAAGGTTACAGCATTTCAACTAAAAAATGTTTTCATGAAAAATGGAAGGAATAAGGGTATTTATTGGAGATTCTTTAGAAATTCGGAGAGTATACATACATACTGAATGGATTCAATCGCACCACAGTTGTATAGTGTGAGCCATTATCTCACTTTCTGTTATATGTTGACTTTAATTAAGCAAATTGTGCTCTTTCTGATTAGAACTGTGCAATTTGTATTTCAATGAGGAAATGACTTACAAATTTTAAGTAAATATGATTGTTTCCCCCCTTATTCCTTACATGATCTAATTTCGATTTTTAATTCGTTTAAGTAATTTCTCCGCATCGTGATTTAAAGCAATTCCCGCCATTGGGAAGATCACCCAATTCCGGCGAAGCCCTTACAGGCAACATTGATCATGAATTAAAATGGTGGATCTCAACATGACATTTTGCATTGATCTAACTCGACTCCCGAAACTCACCAGTACTTATTTAAGGAGACATGCTTACTTTCCCATTTCCTAGACAGCCTGCAACATGTTTACATGGATAGTACCTACCTATACATGTACATACTGCTGGTGAAAGTCATTCCTGACTCCTGACATATGCTTTCCTGGTCCTCTTCCCTAGTAAGTAAATAATATGTACCTACCTAGACAAATAGTGAGCCAGACACTTCCATTACCAGAGGCATATTTCCTTATGTAGTCTGCTTCGTTCCTTAGCCAGGAAAGCCCGGCCTCCTGTATACTGTATGACTTGCATGTTTTGTTCTGCGGAGCCTGCGGAGAGGCAGGGAAGGAGTAAAGGCCCCTAGATCTTGGGTGGGCTTGGGCCGATGTAGTTACACATTAGATTATGGACTCATGGAGCGGGTCCTTCCTGAGCCCTTCCTTCCTTCGAGAAGAACAGAGAGACTGAGCGGAGAAAGTTTGTTGTTTCACAGGGAAGACGGCGGAGCCGGGGTGGAAGGATCGTCTTCCTTGCCCTCCTCTTCACTTCCTTCCCCTTTCTCCCGGCCTCGAATCTCCTCTTCCCAGTTGGATTCGTGGCGGCCGAGAGGGTCCTCTACGCGCCCAGGTACGGAAGGACCTCAACAGTAATCCTTGTATGGCTTAATAGGAGCCGGTCTCGGCGGGCGGCGGGAGGGAAGGCCGGATGAGGTTGGCTCAATCCAACCGCCGCGGGCTGGGCGGGGATGACGGGATAGGATCTCACCATTATTTAAGACGAGGGAAGTAAGTGGAGATTAGCATATGGGGAACCCACTACAGAATTCAGACTACTCCGACGGGAAAAAATATACATTTTCTGTTACATTCGCAAAATAATGTAGGAAGAGTGGGACAAGTACGCTGGAGGCGGGAATGAGCGACACTCGCCAAAACTGAATGTACAACCTTCACTCAGCTACAAATCCATACTTTAACGTTAGATTAGTTTACAGAATGATAGGTTAGCAATTTTGGATTTAAGTTAGGCTACGCGGCGTTCCGCTATACTAGGTGCTAGGTTAGGTTGGGTCTGCTGAAATCTGGTTCGCCTTCTTCGAGCTATGACATGCTATCCCTCCACGTTTTATAAATTTGGTGAGTCGGGATTTGGTCATTGTGACCCTTTGAGTGGAGGGCAGGGTACTTAGAGGGATTCCCCGCCCAGACCCGAAAATGAGTGGAAGTCTGACTCTGGCCCTCTCCTGTCTCGGATTTGGACGGTCTTGGGAGCTGGATCTGGTGTGGATTGAGTTGTACTATTTTGCGTGGACTGGCTCTTGGTCTCCGTGCGGAGGCTGGGAGAGATGGACAGGCCCCGTCCCGAGCCCATGTATTATTGAGTGGGTATTGATTTAGCATAATATGTTCTCCAGCATTGGGCCTTCCATCCTGACCGCTCTCGGCCTGGAAGTCCTCCAGAAACGACTCCGACTCAGCGGGCGGAAGAAGTGCGTCCTCCTCTCCTCCTTCGGCCTCTGCCTTATGCTAATGAGCTTCACGGGGAAAACAGTGGAACGGAACGGGGTCTGGAAGTCAAGAGCCGCGCTCTTCGAGTAAGCACAGCAGGAACTCCGTCTCCGCAGAAGGGAGCAAGGCCTGGCTCAGCCCGCCCAAAAGAACCCACCACTTCCCTAATTTTCATTTATTCATACTGAGATGTATTGGGGAAATTCGGCGATACGCCGTCTTCCTCATGCAAATGACAGAAAGTGAGCCAGGGCTCGGGTCATGTCTCTCCCGCTCATTATGGAGTCAGCCCAGAAGCTGGGCTCATCTTCCAAAAAATCCGACCTTCTTCCATTTCTCTTTGTGCTGATACAGAGGAAGGCGGACGCCTGAATTATGAGCTCAAGAATCCAGGGAGGCCTAATGAGAAATAGCTTAGGCTAGAGGTCCCTCAATAAAGGCATAAAGGTCCTCGGCTATGGCTCAGTTCTGCAGAAATAATACACGGAAAAAATATACTATTTTCAGCGGTTAATGTTCTTTGGAATTTACCGAACCGTATTATCTCGAGTAAGCGTCTATCTTCTAATAGGCGTCCCCGCACTCCATTTTCTAAATTCAGTATATTTAAATAACAGAGCGTACACATTAAAACTCTGATTTTTTAAAAATAAATTCCTTGTGTACAAGTATCAATGCATATGCGGCTGTTGATATATCAAGCATGGTATTTGCGGATTGAAAACAATAATAATGTATAGAATGCACCAAATCTATGCATGGAATCATAAGTTTTGGATTTTACAGAGCATGGTAAAATGTTCTCCAGGAATAAAGGCCAGATAAATGCCTTAAATTTCGTTTTTTTAGCTTGATGTCAGTATTTTTGAAACCCTAGTCCAATACCACTAAAATTCAACTACAAATAATACAACTAGGTATAACTCTAACTAGCATATACAGTTACAGCTGGAGCTCGGATTAAATGAACCTTGTAAATATGGGTTACTTTCAAATGAGTTTGTATTCAGAATCCTCCGTGTCTAGCAATAGGAATAGCCTTCCTGCTTTCCCTTTCTTAATTATGCCCCACTCCTTGACAACATAAAAATCATAAAATAACGTGGATGGAGTCATGGGCTGTACTGAGAGTGATGGGCCGTACTCTCATCCTCCAGAATATTTAGGAAAGCATACGGAGCCTTTCCCTTGAGATGGGAGATTGTGGGACCTCAGCTCCGTGCCCCGACTTTAAAGTGAGCCGGAGAAAGCTAATGAAGTGCAAGTGTTTTCTGGAGACTGGATTTGTTTCCGAATTGGCCCTTCCAAGTAGTGGCGGTGGAGCCTTTGGCCTATCCAAAACTTCCGAGAACAATTTATACCTAGTACTGTAGGAGTATACTGGGCCGGATGAGTGAAGGCTTAGCCTCTGGACTCCTCCTTTGGCCTGTCATCGGGGGTTGAGCCAGCCCCCCGTTCCAAACTTATTATTAAAGTATTACGCCTTTATTATAGGTCAGGCCTCCGGGAGAACCCAAGAAATGCAAAAGTTCATTATAATTATGCAAATCTGCAGAAGGATTTGGGAAACACTGAGGCAGCTGTGGAACACTACAAGACTGCCATAAGGTACGGTCCGTCCGCGGTAGGCTTTATAATTCACTCTACAAAGCTTGTACTACCAGGAAATTGAGGAGACCAGAAGGGATGGAATTCATGAGTCCAGGATTAAGCTAATACGATAGTGTGGGCGTGGGTTAGCAAGTTCATTTTCTTCGTTCTAGCCAAAGTATTCAGGGAATTCCCGCACAAGTTGGACTATTTGTTAATACGCCAGATCTTTAAGCCATTTAGTCCATGCCCAGGGAGATACATTAGGACTCCGTAACTTTCGATAGTCTTCAGTAAATAAAATTTATTGAGCAGAGTCAGTATGCGTTTTTTAAGTGGAAGTCAGTAAAATTTTCTCATTATATAGCAGCCATTTAACACAATGACTTAAGTTAGAAAATGCCTATTATAAAAAAAACTGCTACCATTTATATTAAAATTGAATTCAGCTCGTTTTTTACCAGTAAAAAGTGACTAATCTGTTTTCTACGAGTATTAACTCATATATTAAGTAACTGAAAAGGTGGTGGAAAGTAAATCCCATTTATGGGTCGTTTTACTGCTTGAATAATTGAAATGTAAAGTGTGCACGCATTTTCTTGGATGAATAAATAAATAAATAATTTTGATTTAATTACTAATTGATTTCCCATTATTTAGAAAAGTCAGTTTAGACTTGAAAAGTTCTGACTGAGACACTTGTGTTAATATACATGCTTTCACTGCATTCCTAGTTTATTACTGTACATTTGACAATAAAAAACGACTTTGTAATAAATAGCCTGTAATAGCAGGCAATTTAAATAGTAACACATTTCAATAGAAATAGTGCAAATTGTTTAAATTACGCCCATTACAAAATGGGTCACTTATAATTTACTGGGATATGTATTCTAATGGAGTCCTTGGCTCAATATTACTTTTCCAGGCTATGGCCGGACTATGCCAGTGCACATAACAACCTCGGAGCTTTGTCAGAGAACTTTTCAGTAGCCGAGACCTGTTTTTTGAGAGCCATCAATTCGAATCCTCAACACAATGGAGCCCATTTCAATCTTGCGGTTATTTACATGTAAGTCACCCTTTCAAGACGAGATGAGAAATCCGTCTATTTACTCCTACTCACTGCTTTCCCTTTGTAGCTCTCCCTCTTAGGAACTGTCCGACTTCTCGTATCCTCATAATTAGGAGGTCTACATTCGAATAGAGCCGGGAGTCCCTAATCCCGTCTCAAATCAATTGGTTGGGCCTGTGGCTGTAATCAATCCCCATCCCAATCCAATTGACAGTCCCAGTTGTGACAATGGGTGAGCCGGAGGCCCAGGCCTCATTTTTAATGATGGGGCCGAGGCCACAAAGGGAATGGGACCATAATAGTACAAAGTATTCGGAATCCCGTTATGTAGGTACAGTACAGGAAGCCAGAGCCGCCTTACCATTAAAATCCATTCCTTTTCCCTTTTGTGATGGAGGCTGCTGCTGGCCTATGGAGGGATCGGATGGGAAAACGTGCTCCGGTTTCATACAAGTCCAAACTTTCTATATACGCCGATATTTTAAATGAGAACTTTCGCTTTGATCATTAGGAGCTGGAAAGGTGGATTGATGTGGAGTGAGGCGAGGGCCCACATGTCCAAAATCCAAGTACTGGAAGGCCCACTCATTCTCTAAACACTATTGTCTGCCTCAATAATTCCTTCCATATGAATGAGCACGGAGTACAATGGGCAGGGAGAATGGGACAATTTTTGTGTAACGACTTGGAGACTGCATGGGCCCAATTATAATTCAGAACTAGAACTCAAAACGAGGTGTTGCAAGGTGCACAGGTGTTGAGGGTTGGTTAGGAAGTTTGGCAATATTCATACCATACTGGCCAGTTCGGGAACTGGAATTCAATCCGTGCCAAATTTGAATATTAAAAATAATAAATATAAATACTTAAATATCACTTTAATTCCTGATAAAGCTTATCTGTACTGTAGTCAAGAATGTCTGCTCTTTCCAGCCGTAAAATATGATTCACAATGCAATGCGTACAAAATTGCTTACAAATAAATTAATAATGTAAGTACCTACGACTAGGAACAATATATTTATTTTCGATTTAAAAAAACATTGTAAAACGAATTTTAGCATTTGAAATAGGATGAAATTCTCCTTTAGTGCCAACCTTTAAGAAGAAGAATTGATTGAACTCGACTTCCCCAACTACTCAGTCAGTATTCATACTGTCGAATTTAACAATCTGCTATATTCATAACCGTGCATACTGCATATTAAACGAGGCACTAAATCATATTGTATTTTTTTGATCCTATATTTCCGGGAACAGTAGAATGACTTGATTACAGAATGATTCCCAAGGATTCCAGGAGCGTCTTCCATGTAGATTCCTCATTGAGCACGTTTTCGGAATCCTCGAACCTCTCATTGTACATTGTATCGTAAATGACAAGCCTAGGCCGGGCCAGAAGCCTTACATTGTGACTGGGCCCCTTTGTTCTCCCCACTACTGTATCCCGTTTTCCCGAAGCCGGGAACTGATGGGAACCTCGAAATTGTATTTCAACTTTTGGTTTCTCATTAAGCCCAAAAAGTTGGAGAGAGTTTTCGCCGGGCTCCTCCTTCCTTCCCTCCTTTGGCAGGCCTATTGATTCCCGGCCCTCCTTCCTCATTATTTTAAAAACTGAGGACTCATTCAGCCGAAGGTAATGTTTATACGGGAAAAATGGGGCCGGGGAAAGTTTTAATTGAATGAATGGTTTTTTGGCCTGCGGGTTCCGGATTCCTTCCCTGCAATAATTTCGGAGTCCCAGGCCTCGGCCTCTTAGTGCTCGGAGGGAATTCCTCCTGATTCCCTCAAAGGGCTCCCGCCTCAGCTCAAGAGGAGGACTGGGAAAGTCTCAAGTTGGGGGCCCAGAAAAGACCCATAATTAGTACTTGTACTACTTTTGGCAACTGTTTCCGAGGAGGCCCGGCCCCGGATTTCCCAACCGTCTAATCTTGGGTGGGCGTGGTAATGGGCGGGAAGGAATACTAATGAGAGGCCTGATTAAGGCCCGAAATGACTGTCAATGATAATAATGAGGACGGGATTAAAGGATGAGAGTGCCTTGGGACCCAGGCCAGGTTCACTCAGGCACGTAAATGGATACTCACTACAATGCTCATAAGGCCCTTTGTTCCTGGGAAAGATCCCACGGAAAGGCAGGACAGGGCGTCGCGGGAAAAAGGAGGACAACTCAATCATAGTTCATCCGGCTGGAATGTGTCAACTTCGTACTTAAATAGCGGATGAATTTCTAAATTTCATTTTGAAATCAATTTTTGTACTCTTCTTGAAGGTTGGTTTGAGCAAGGGCTTATGCTCTTTCTAATCATGGTTTTTTAAATCAATAATTTGTACAAGTTCCAGTGTAAAATTAAATATAAAATTCTCGTTTGGAGCCAACCGTCAGCTAAAACTAAAATCATGGATTTCAATATGAGATTTTGAATGGTATTCCCCGAATTGACTTCCCAATAAGCCAATATAGTGAAAAAGTGTAATACGGATAGTACAGTACGTGTACTTTCTCCCTAGTGCAATTATACTTTCTCCGGACCTCGTTGTCCCTCCCTCTCTTTGGCCTGTAGTCAATAATGGTAATAGTCCTGTGCAGTTGTTGGGCTCTTAAAAATCTGGCTCTTTTGTTGTTTTCATGACCATTTCTGTCTGGATTGGACTTGGACACGGAGCAGGCGGAAGAAGAAGTACGAGGAAGCCTTAGACCATTTGGAAGAGTGCCTGAAAATAGATCCGTCTCATGTAGAAGCCTTACAGTACTTGGGTGCCTGTTACAATGTCTTGAACAAGACACACGAAGCTGAGAATGTCTTCCATAAATTGATTAGTTCGGATCTGCCCCCATCCAAATTGCATACTAATTTTGGGCTCTTTCTCCAGGAACTCGGTGAGCCTATTTCCTTCATCTTATCTGTAGTGTCTGCTCGGCTACTAATTCACTCAGCCTCTCAAAGCCCGGCCACTCCCCGCCAAAACAACTGATTCAGATCTACAGTGGAGTAGGGGCGTCCTCTCCCTAGGCTCTGGCCTGTAAAAGATATCCTCAATTAGAATAAAGATGTCGTGAGCGTAAGAGGCTCCATTAATTGCCGAAGGGGCTCTTAAGTTAGATTTCAGAGGATTCCCTCCCCGATCCAGGCCGCTTCCCTATGCTGCCCATAAATAGCGGGAGCCCCCGTTCGGCCTAGGCCCGGAGTACAACCAGCTAAGTGGGGAGGATTACTTATAGGAGAGTCCCATTGTGGAGACAATAGGAGCCTTGGCATAGGTTCGAGGCCGGAATAAATCCGTCTCCAGCAATATTAACACTACTGCCTCATGGAGGATCGAAATAAGTGTAAACGGATTTCGTGTCGTGGGAGCCTAGCCTGAGTTATGTTACAGGGAATTGGGGTAGTCAGGGGATATCCAAATTTGGCAACTCAAAGGCTCATTCTATATTGGGGGATGACTATCACTCTTTATATTAAAATCAATTACCTGGATACTATTTATATTGTATTATTTGGGGTACATGTGATTTCAATAATTAAATCCATTTTTCAGATATTTTAATAGCTATGATTGGGGAGAACTTCTGATTCCACATTTAATTTAGTATGTGCATATTATATATATATATATATTATGCCGAGAAAAATCCATTTCATAATTATATCGGAAGTCATATAATTCAATTTCAATAGTAATTTCAATATAAATTGTGTCGATCTTCTAATGACTGGACCATCCGATTTCACGCTGTTGGTTTTAGTTTCTCGGATACTCATAAAATTGATTGAAACAAAAAATTGAGCGGCGCCATGCTTTAGAAATAATGAATTCTCAAGGAAATAGTATTGCTATTGCCAAAAGTCTAACCTCATCATTAAAAAAGCATGAAAGTTTGTGCGAAATGTGCTCATTTGGATTACAATTATCGTGGCGTATACAAGTTTGTTCTGCACTTACTATAGCCATCCGGCACCCTCTAACATAGACTGCTCTTCTGGGGCTTCTGATATCAACTCCATACATAAAATTCGCCTGAGCCTTATTTCCACAATAATGAGATATTCGGACTGCCGGCATGTAACGTAGGCTTGTATCTATGGTGGATTGAGAATCCTGGGCCTGGGAAGAGAGCGCTTTGAGAGTGTTTTCTGAAAGTAGAGGCCCATGACTTGGGACTCGGGAGTCCGTAGTGAGAATTGATTCCGACCACAGATTCCACTTTTAAGGAACGGGTTCCGGCCTGCCATCGCTATCGAGACTTTCGACACTTGAGGGAGATGGGAATTGATAAGGAGTGGAGGACAAGTTTTGTGACAGATCTCACTTAAATGTCATCCCCCACTCCCATCCGCTCTCTTACTCTTAAGCCCGCCCAAAAAGTTTCTTCTGCGGAGGCTTCGGCTACAAAAGTTGGGATGGGATAGAGGATGAGGCCTAATCAGAACAATCCCCAAATCTCCGACCCATTCCAATTACTCTCAATGTCTCAGGCACCTTCTAATCCAGCTCCCAGTCAGGAACGTACCCATGCAGATTTTACCAGAATTCTTACTTGAGGTCTCCAATCCAAAAGTTCCTCGACTATTGGCGTACAGGACTCAGAGGGCCGAATAAACGGGACTTGTCACTTGTCACAAGGATTCTCCAAGTTTAAGATTGTATTGGACTCAGTACAGATTACCGAGTGGGTCTGAGTACGTAATTTTGGCTGAACGTCCTATTCCCTGAAAGCTTGTCGAAAATGAGTGTGGGGGATTTGGTAAAAAAAAAATTCAATCAAAATCCCGTTAATTACAGAACCATGTGCTAATTCCCAGGACGGCTAATCATTTACTGAGACTTGAAACTCATGGAAACCAGGCCCTGCCAAGGCACGTGTGCTCGTTAGCTCTAGATAGCCCATAGGGAGTATTAGTAGTAGGGAGTAAAACTAATATTGTAGTGGTCCAAAGTTAGGAAGTAGGTAGGTGCTAGAGCAGTAGGTATGTACCTATCGGGAAAACGTGTTATTTTGGACCTGAGATGTCGTACTGTATAGGTAGAGCGAGGTTGGTCTGCCATGACCGAGACATGAATGTAATGAAGAGAAGTCCCGGGAACTGGATTTGACAGATTATTACCGAGTCTGACACAATCTCATGTTCCTATTATTCTCTCTCCCTCATTGTTACATGTCCATTCCAACCCTTAACTAGACTACCTAGTAGGTTCATGTAATAGGAAACTTTCTGGGAGTCGAGTCGATTCCGGAATATTTTTACTCTCCTACCTACACACAGATCTCGAACTTTTACTTTTATTGAGTGTGACTTATACTGCGGCATTTCCCATATATGTATTTATTGCAGATTGCTTAGGACCAGGTATACATGCTTAACACTGATTGGTCAGTTTGAGAAGTAGAAGTCAATCACTGCAAAGCTTCATATTGAAATCAATATTTTTACTTCTTGCTAAGGGGTGATTCTAAAATGGCGTTTTATGATCTTTCCAATCGTACAATTTATTTTTCAATGCGACTCGCAGCAATGAAAAAAATTAAAATTAAAATATATAGGGATGAGCCAGAATGGGATAAAACTTGTTAGGTTGTCTTTTAAATAATTTCTACCAATCCCAAAATGGATTTCAATATTGACTAGAGCGTACACTTCTGGTTTAGATCCAACAGTTGGCAAGGCTGACTGAAATATATTTAAATATGTAGTTAAGTTAGGCTAGGTTGCGGCTTCAAAAAACGAATTTATTCAAATGCATATTATAGTGTTACCGTTACCTAAGAAAGGTTTTTTTGCATGAGCTTACTTGGGATGATGTGATTCGGAGCGGGCGGTTCTGTTTGGTTTCAGGTCGAAGTTCAGAGGCCCTGAGACACTACTTGCTCGCCCTTTCCTCGCCCACTTCGTCGTCCTGGAACCTCAAGGCACTCCTCCACGGGGCCAAGCTGGCCTCACAGCTCGGATCTCATCAACTCTTCGAAAAACTTTCCCAGCAGTAAGTAACCATAGTACATAGAAAGCCTAAGCATACGTAGCCTGTATCCTTGTTTCTTTTTTACGGAGAAAAGTGAGTTTTGGGGGGCCGGTAGTCAAATAGTGTTGTAATGGGGAAGATAAGTTCGGGCCCGAGTTATGAGAAGAAGACTTGCTAATTAGCCCGTCCTAGTTATCAGGGGCCTCAACCCCGCTACTTGTCTTCACCAAATTACTTATTAGCCCGTTCCGAATTTGTTGTGTAAAAATCCAAATTGGCCGGGACGGAGGATTCAATTCAATTAGGCTCCCAGGCTCTAAAAGAAAAAGGGAGAATCCCCAATAACCTGTTTCCCCTCTGCCTTCCTTATTACGTTTGTTGGGGAAGTTTTAATGAGGAATGCCTTGCCATTTTGTACACTTTTTGGCACAGGTAGGGAAGGCGTCGGAAACTAATGATCTTCTTAGGAGCTCCGGCGGGCTCGCTAATTTCCTACAACGGACTCAGAACCCTGGGCATGAATACATTTCCATATTTTATGGGCCCTTCCCTAATTTAAGTGGGAAAGTTTTAGGGGGGCGGGATTTCAATTTTCCATGAGCGGAAGTTCACAACAGAATATTGGGGAATAATAAATAGGAAGGGCTATAGGGACGCCTGCCAGTTCCAGCTACTCAGCAACAGGCTTCCGAAAACGGAGTACGGGATTGCATGTAATGGGACCACCTACATATAGCACTACTATAGGATGGGATCAGTGGCGATTGACGGGGACCCGATATTCCCTCCGATCCATTCCTAGGACTCCGGCTTAAATACGAGTAATATTACTACGTCCATCGCAAAGTTGGAGATCCCAACTTGTAGTTGCGGAACTCGGGATCCTTTGAAAAGGCAGACGAAAAGTGAACTTTATTATATATTATACATGTTCCAGATTGCTTAGGGAATTGGACAGTCTGCCTACTGACTGGTCAATTAGGGAAATCACATTCAATCAATACAAAATCTCATCATTTTTGTACTTATTGCTAAAGGTTGGCTCTAAACGGGAATTGCATATTCTTTCCAATTACGCGATTTATTTTAGAATGAGCTGAGTAGATAGAAAATCAATATGTGCCTGTTCCCACTTTTACTTTCACGTCCGAACGTATTTAAAGTAAGGTACTTCAGTAATTGTTGTAATTGGGCCCTAAATCCAATCACCCATCCCATCCCTCACTTTCCAGGAAAAGTAGATATATGGTAAGGCTGGGCTTGAGAAAGAAGTTTGGGTAAAGAGGAGCTTAGTACTTGTCTGAATGGGAAGACAAGATGAAAGGAGACTGGAGCCGGAGTTTAAGCTCATGGTGGAATTAGAGGGCGGATCTGTAGAACTATGCATGAGGAGCCTCGTGAGGACGGGCTTTGAAGTGATGCGGTGCCGTGGATTGATATCAGAAATCTTGTCAAGTCAGACTCGGGATTTGACACTCCTGCCGATGATAGGGGGGCTCTATTGACTTTCCCCACAAAGGAATTTGGATTATTACTCCTTTCCCTGGGCTCGACACAGTGTTTGGGAGAGAGCGTCTGCTGGGGCCTGACAGGCTCTCCTCAATTGAAAAGTGAGCCGAGAACGGAGTGACAGGAAGCGGCGGGTCCGCTCTCCCGCTTGACAGCCGCAACTCCGGCCGGCTCCTTAAGGGCCTCCCCCCACAACTTTTCTAATTAGACCGGCGGAACACGGGTCCGGGTTGGGTGGGGAAATTAATTCAGTCTCCGACCGAGCCAATCATTTGATAGGCCATTTAAATTCGGGAAGGGCCCAATTTCGTCTGCCCGCCGAGCCTCTTCAAATAAATTGAGTCTCAAGTGTTGTTTGGCCTCAACTTGTATTTTTAATAGAGAGCCAATGGGAATGCCGAGGATCCCTCTCCATTATTCCATGCCAAAGGAAGTATCCGTATAAAGTACTGGGGACGCGGAAGGGGAATACTGAATGTGGGAAGTTAAATTGAACTCAATGAGGTGGATGGGATAAGAAAGTGTATAAAATCATTAAGGTTCTAAATGGGCGGGCTATGTCGTCGTCCTCCGTCGACTAACTTAATTGAATAAGCGGAAAGAGAACAATTGAACATAGAGTAGCAGTATATGGCCCGGCCTTTCTCTACTATATGTCTGCCATGGGGAATATCTCTTAACTTTTCAGGCGGGGAGACACTAAATTCCGGAATCCCAAAACTTTCTCATTCTTTATATCCACTCCGAAGCCCTCTTAAAGGAACTAAAGAACTCGGCTTAGACCTAAAACTTGTAAATCAGACTAGCAATCTAGGTGGATATGTATACAGAGTGCCCTTAATGGCTACATTAATGTAATGCAGCATCGGCATCACTGGATTTTTAAATATTTGAGACCGTGGGTTTAGAAAAAACTTTGCGTCTCCCTATTTATATAAAATATTATTGATAATACAAAAATTATTAATAATGAGTGATATGCTATTAGACCTACCAATATGGTATATATAGGTACCCTGAGTAGTAGGGTACGCTGCCTTGGATTTTAGGGTGCCGTTTATTTTAGAATGCATGATCAGTACATATTACTTAATAATTACGTAGATGATTTTTTTCCTTTTTTTCGCATCTTTATTTCAATTTTTAAGTAATTGTAAGCATTTTAGAATAAATTGCACCTATGGAACAATCATAATTCTATTTTAGGGGTAGGCATTAAGAAAAAGTAAAACAGAATGTATTTCAACATACAGTATAGCATTGATTTAATTTAAGTTCCCAAACTGACAAGTCAGAGCGGTCAGTATGCTTACTATTCAATTCCCTGAACGATCTGTCACATAGCATGTATTAGTTAAAACAAAATTTGATTTTGAATCAGGCACAAAAATGGAGTCCTGTGCCCATCCATGTATTCTTGAGGACTCCGACAAAGCCCTGTAACTCCTATCTTCCATAAGTGTGAGTTGCAGTGGAAAGTAGTATTTAATAGAATTTTGAGACGAAGGGCCTTTTCATTTCCCGCAGATAGAGATTTCCCTGTAGAGAGGGGCCCAAGAACAAGGGGAAGAAGATAGCACTAAAATTTTGTGGCGGTTCTTTGGAGAAAGTCCTACTTTCTTTCTTTTGTTTTCCCACTCCTATTATTATTGTTATTACTACTACGAGGGAGCTGTCCGTTGTCAAATGCATTAGAGTGCCTCGGTTTGGTTTGACTTCATTTCCTCCCTTCCCCCCTTTAGATTACTCAGCCTCGAATTCGACTCCGGGGTCGCTTACATGCTCGCCATTAATTACATGGAGAAAGGAAAGTTTCTGGAGGCAAAGCTACTCTTCGAACGGCTCATCCAAGAGTCAGACTCCTTCTACAAAATTCACTACGTAAGTCTAGCACTATGGTTCCATCATTTATACAAGCAACAAGATTTTAATTGCTGACAATTACTAGCTTCGATAACGAGTGAGCACGTAATTATTTAGCTGAATTGTTATGAAAATTAGTATTGGTTGGCTGAATTTATGTTGATTAGGTAAATTAATTTCGCTGCCATTTAAACTATCACCAATTAACCCGAAATATTTCACCAATTAAAGCATATTTCCTCACAATTACAATAATGGACTCACCAATCATTTGAAACTTATCTTGAGCAAAAGATTATCCGTTCGACCATAATTAACGGTATTAAACTTCTCTTTTTCAAAATATTTTAAAATTTTAAAGAGTAAATTTGCTCTAATTGGTGAGAGATTTCGAATTAATTGGTGATAGTTTAAATATTCCTCAATTAATTTAGTCCAAGTTAGGTTTGATTAGATTTACTTAGGTTAGATTTGGTCAGATTTACTTAGGTTAGGTTTGGTTAGATTTACTTAGGTCAGGTTTGGTTAGATTTACTTAGGTTAGGCTTTGCTAGATTTACTTAGGTTAGGTTAGATTTACTTAGGTTAGGTTTGGTTAGATTTACTTAGGTTTGGTTTGGTTAGATTTACTTAGGTTAGGTTTTGTTAGATTTACTTAAGTTGGGTTAGATTTACTTAGATTAGGTTTGGTTAGATTTACTTAGGTTGGGTTAGATTTACTTAGATTAGGTTTGGTTAGATTTACTTAGGTTAGGTTTTCTTAGATTAACTTGGGTTAGGGTGACTAAAAAAGTAAGTAGGCGCTTACTTCTCTGAAATTTCTCATTTTTTCTCCGACTCCTTTCATCTCTTTTCCCGACATACATAAGTATGTTTTTAGTTCCCTAACTAATCCAAGGGCCTTGTACTTGTTGTGTGGGCAGGCCCAGTTCCTGATCGACGTCCGCCGGTGGTCTGAGGCCGAGCGTACGCTGCGAGAGATCCTCCGTGCTGACTCGAATGACTCTAGCTCCCTCCTGCTGCTGGCCACAGTGTACGAGAATCAGAACCGTACGACTGATGCCTTTGACACCCTCCACTCCTCCCTCGACTACTTCTGTCCCCATGACAAAAATTTATGTTCCCTCTTCTACTCTCAGCTGGGAAATCTGATGCACACCACGGGAGCCGTCTACTCGGCCGCCGACGTGAGTCCACATAGCTTGGAGCCCAGCAGCTCTCCCCACACTTTCTTTTTCTCATTAGTTCCCGGCCTCCTTCCGCCCTTCCTCCAATTAGCTCATCCTCCATGAGTTATTAGTTAAATATGACTTCTTCCCTCCTCTCTGGTTCTCATGCTCTCTTTTTCCCTTTCTGCCTCCTCCAGTACTACGACAAGGCCATCAAGTTTAATCCCAATTCAATTCAGGCCCACACCAATATTGGGGCCATTTATCATCTCATGGTAAGCCCCGACTCTCTCTTACTCTCTAATAAGATATCCTAGGCTAAACAAATTCCTGGGACCCCGGGTCTCCGGCTTTATGGGCACTCCGGCATAATGGCTCCGGCTTTATGACTATGACGCAAATTAAGGAGTTAGGGGCTCTGGGGAAATGGGCTCTTCGAGTAAACGGGTATTGGCGAATCCGGAGAAATTAATCAACTCTAATATAAGAATGTGCCGATTGAGGGGGGAAATAATAAAAAACCTGCATTGTGGGTAGGGGTTTACTTCCCATGGATTGAAGCACCGCAGAGCTATTCTTCTTCAACTACGACGTCATTAGATATTTTTAATTTCAGAGATTTTAATCAATTGGAAGTCTCTGGCACTTCAAATGATTGCCATTCTGGAATATTTGCTTTAGCTGCCTAGTATTCTTTTCTGTATAGCCGAATTTAGCCTAACTTATTATTAGTCGAATTTAATATAGTCGAATTTAATATATGCAAATTTGGCCTAGCATTATTAACAATTAGCCATTGTAGTATTTAGTCCAAAAGTCCCGGTCTCATTAACCCATGGGATAAGCATTTTGGTGGGAAAGGTAGTTCGGAGACGGAGTCAACGGTCTTGGACTCAACCTTTGGCCCTGATTTTAAAATTCAAAGACACAAGTTTGACAAATGACCCCTTGACCCTCAAAGCAAGCTCTCTCAAAATGTTTCCAACATTCATTGAAGTGACGTTAAATTCGACTAACTTTAAATAATTTGACTTAAAATAAACTTTCTATTCTTTTCCCATTGTTATAATGGCGAAATTGAGTTTCGTCAACTAAGGCCTTGTAGTCCGAAAACTTAGCGTCCGAAAAGAGGACTTTAATTCCTAAATCCGGGTTTCTAATTATCCATCCTATATGGCGATGAGTCAGCCCCTATAAATCAGAGGGATTCCCCTGGCTCATCCTGAATGATAATTCGGCCCTGCCTTTGAGCTCGAGAACTGGGCCAGCTGTTATGTTAAGTTTGGGTCTCCACATATGCCCTTTATGTTCTTCTGTCCTTTAAAAGGGGGGCTGGCTGGCTGGCGTGCCTAAGTGGGCTCTTGGTAGGCCTTCCCTTTGAAGGTGTGAAGGAGAGGACCAATTGCCTTTCCCCGTCTTTCCCTCCTTCCAACATATAGCTATAGTTAATAGTCGCTTAGACAGCCCACTTAAGTTCCCCGCACATTGAAATGATCCTGAGGAAGTCATTAACTCCGCTTTCTCTCTAATGGGAATAGACAATAGGAAATATTCTCCGGCCCTTTTACGCCCTTCTTCTCCTCACTCTCCGCCCAGACAGGCTCTGAATAATATAAATAGACCAAAACCCACCCAATGCCTCTCTATGTGGAAGACACCTCCAGGAGTATCCACGACTCTGAGAGCATGGTATTCGGAAAGGCCTTTTTACAGAATGAATCTAAGATATACCTAGTATACTAATTTTTTCGCCAATTGGATCTCGAGTCAAAAATAATGTTTACTTATTCGCATTTATGTTCGACTTGGTCGATATGACATTGAGTCCCAAATAAAGGATGCTCGAATACGGAAGCGGAGGGCTGTTGTGTGAATTTGGGCCCAGTCCGCGTCAAGGCATAATCTAAAATTCGGGTCAGAAATGTCTAGCTCTGAATTGGTTTCTTCCTCCTTTCCCAGAACAAGTATAAGCAGGCGAAGGAGCACTACTTGGCGGCCCTCAAGATCGAGCCAAGCAACGGGGTTGTGCGGAGCAACATACGGAAGCTCCAGCGCCTGGCCGGCACGGAGTCCAAAAAGGCCCAGGACTTTAGCTACGGGTACCCCTGAGTCTCCGACCAACAAGTCACCTTGTCAATTGATGGCAGAGGATACCTATCCCGGAGCTATAGCTCCTAGGCCGAGGTAAATATTTTAGTGGGCCCTCCTACTTCCGCGGTGGGCGGGTTCCTCCTTAATTAAGAATTCATGTGATGTCCGGCAAAAATGAGTATCAAGTGTCGTCGGAGCAAAGCAGAAGAGGCCGACCTAGGGAAAGGTACAAAATACCTATTCTGCTTGGGGGAGGACGGAAGCCAAATAAGGGAGCTACGAAGGGGATAATATATTTTATCCGGAGAACATAATTTATTTAACCTATATGACCAGGGACCGAGGGGAGGACCCACATTGTAGAATTAGTCTAGCAGCCCGTGGTAAGTATTACCCTATTTATGCATAAGTCTCGTCCGGGAGTCTAGATTTAGGAGTTCAATGTGCCATACTCACAGGACTAAATCGTTGTGCTCTAGGTAGTAGGAGTAATCGGGTTAAGGCAAATATTTTATCATAGGCTAAGTACATGGGGATCCAGTGTATTGAAAATGGGACGATGCGCTTGTTTTACTTTATACTAAATTACATTATATGTACTTCTAAAATCAATTGTGTCAAAAATTAGGAGTAATAAAAACGGTTGTTCAAGCCTACAGCAGACCCACATTTCTTCCCAATTTCTTCCGCCTTCGCTTAATACAGAAATATACAAGCATTCGTCAGATTTCTTTTTTATTCACATTTTATATTGAGCCAGGGTTGAAGCATACGTAGAGCGGTGATTGTTATCTCATATCTCATAATGATTTGCGAACTATCTAAATTAAAATTGTAGGTTTAAATTAAATTATAGTGCATTTATACCATTTCATTTCATTATTTTCAGTGGTGGAAAAACAAAACACTGACTACATATTATCCTGTAATACCTAAATATGATTATTTGGCTCACTCTAAGAAGTTATGTTAAAATTAAACGTTGAGATTATGACAATTTTGAGATCTTCTCCAATCCAAACACGACCTTTTGCGGGACACTTTCAGATTTAAAGGGGAATTTTGAACCGTTTGATTAATTTGGGCCCGGCATATACTAGGAGGAACGTAATATAAATTAATTCTCATCCCGGGCCTTGGTTGCATGTTGGAGGACTGACAGTATGACGTGCGGAGGAAGACGAAAGGCCTGTCGGCGGAGGTTTAGACGAACTTTTCCCCTGAAGAGGAACCTCCTAGGAGCCTTTTCTCTGTCTGGGCCCTAGACACAAAAAGTTTGCGGGCCTAAATATTTTATAAGGGGCGTCATTGAATAATTGAGCCTGACTGACCCATCCATTCAAAAGTATGTTATCAAGTAATAGGCCCTACCCCATGAATCAGTAACGAGGCCTAAACTAAACCCCCAAGACTTCCAAAACTTCTTCCAGCTTCCGAATCCACGCCTAGGCCCAATTAGGTCAGAGGGCTCGAGTCGAATCCCTAGTCCAGGTCTCCGGCCTAAATTATGCATGGAGTGCATTGGGAGGCCTGGCAGGGTCCGGGTTTATTTTTGCAAATTGGGAATGTCCCATCTGATGGGCTTCCGACTTTGAGGCCCGGGATTGGGATTGGGACCCCGAGACCGGGAGCCAGAGGCTGGAGGGGAAGGTAAGTGTTGTTTACGGGCCGGAGTATGTAAGGACCCACTTAATAATTCATGGGCCCATTCAAGGGAGCCGGGACTCGGGCCTGGAATTTGAATTGTACGGACTCGGGGCTCGGAGGCCTCAGGACCGAGGCTGACGGTAAAGGGAAGAAGATCTGAGCGGCTCTAAAATAATTTAAGCCCCACAAAGGGGAACAAAACAAGGGGAAAGGGAATTCCCGGCCCTTAATCAATTCTTCATCTCTCTTTAGCCCAAATCCTAACCCGGCCTATGACCTATTCCCCAAATTGCTCCGAGGTCCCACTCGAGCCCAGTCCTTACTGTCTCTTCAAGCGGACCATAAATCCGGCGCCGGCTCCTCCTTCCGCCTACCTTTTGGCAGGAGCCTGAAGTACCATATTAGGGCCTTGATTCTAAGCTCTGCTGCTATGGACCCCAAAACCTGCAACTTTTCCACCATTACCACAACCCCGCAATAGGATAACAATAGCAAGACTATTCCAGGGTGCTGAGTGAAAGTCGAAAGAGAAAGCTTAGAAATAGCATTCACTTTAAATAAAGAATAAGGAGTAATAATCTGCGCTTCATATAATGACTTAGATTGTCAAGTCTACCTTTTTGTAAATACCGTTTAGAAAGGAGTCAGACTTTCTCCAAGTCCTTCTCATCATACGAGCGCCCACTGCCTTGGCATGGTCGAATCCCTTCGCAAGCATATCCCTTAAGTAGCGTGGGTTCATTTTGGTTTAATTGCGGTCTGTGTGATCCTACATCCGACCGCCCTTTCCCTCCATTATGCTTTTTCTCCAACCTGCTCCTTTTTTTGGGTCCGGGCATTGTTCAGTGAGGCGGGTGCTGGAGAAACGAGAACCTGTCACCACCAGCCCCTTATTTCTTTCCCCCAGCTAGGAAATAATGGGAAAAGGATTCCATTATGTCTTCCCGCCTAGGTAGGTTATTGTGTCACAATAAACGGTTCCTCCAATATTCCGTCCATCTACAGCACCGCGTGGAGCCCAGTATCACAACACCTAAGCCCTCCTATGTCAGCATCTTCAGGCAGCGAGCGAGCATTCAGGACGAGCAGTAGCAGATAGCAGAAGTGGGATCTCAAAACCAGCCCCAGAATTTTTGGGGATCTCCATCGTTTTTAGCGGAATAGGAATCCAAGCTCTCAAAATTCCTCAGCTATTCGTGAATAGCAAAACAATACTGACCATATATACAACATGCATATATTTTTTATTTAATACAAAAACCAAATATCCAGCATTGTTGGATCTAACGAATATTTTGAAATATTCGGTTTTAATATATAAAAATTCGAAAGGCTAGAAAACTAGGCACTACTTACAGGAACAGCCCGGAATCATATTTTGCAGTAAATACTTTTTTGGATTGAGTGTTAATCTGAATGTTATAGATATTACGGCATTTGTGTCCATAAGGAAATGCGGCGGGGCTTGGAAAAATGTACGATAGTACTGAATAACGATTTTAAATTTTGTAAATAGAGATCGTATTTTTCCTATATGACTCAAAATCGGAATCAATTCTGGGATTAAGGATCTCCATGGACCGTGAAAACCAACTATGACGTCCTCCAACCATTTAGCTATAAATAATATGTCCTGAAGAGGACTCGCAGAGCACAGTACTTTCCTGAAATTATTTCATACTCCACTCAACATAAGCTGTGCATTTACGGGATTTTCGGCTAATGTATTTACACACTCAAGTATTTAGCAGGATCCAGGACACTCGTGCTATATTAATCTCAAGTCAAGCTTATGGTGAGCGGACTGTGTTGGTGTACTCAACATTGTATGTACTACCATTAGTGGTAGTACGGTAATGAGTAATGAGCATATAATTCGTTGGGCTTGGGCATTATTTAACCGAAGTGCACTTCGGGAATACTTTTATTTACAGGTCACATAATGAGTATAGAGTCCCCCAAAAAGTACTCCCTGGCTACAGCTAACTTTAAGAACTAACATCTGCCTACCTAGTCTAAAATCAACCTCAACTCAATATGTAATCTGATCACAGTATTCCCACTATTGCAACTAAAATATTTATTTCACCACAATCCCAATTTTTCAGGCAGAAACGCTTATTTCCTGGGGCCAATTACTAGAGTAAGAGGGCCGGAGTAAATAGGGAGAGCGGATGGAGGAACTAATTACTGTCCTTGGAGAAAGGTGATGTATGGGAGAGCTCTTGCTGGATCTCCCTTGGCCCCCGCCGCCGCCCTGCGAAGCCCGGACATCTCATGTAACATGCAGAGGCCGTCGGAAAGTTCTGAATCAGGTGGAAGTTGCGTGTATGGCCATTTTTATGCTGGGCCGGGCTGGCCGGCTCCTTTCTCCCTGAAAGGGGCCCAAGTGGCTTGGCTCTCCGATTCCTTGGGAGAAAACTTTACTACTCTCTTCCTTCCTGCCACTGATAGCATAATGAATGAAAGTCAACTTTCTCGGGCCCATTGTGGGCCTCCTCCACACGAACATACCTTCCCGCCCCCAAATCCTCCTTTTTATGGCTATGGAGAGGCCCATTTTACAAAATTCCGAATCCCTACTAGCCCTAGCAGTCAGTCATCTTTAATAGCCGATTCCCCGAGAGTGGACCGACTGCGGCTCTTAAAAAAAAGAGAAACTATTCCAAAGGAGCCCTTTGAAGGAGGCTGAATCTGGAGGGATTCCGAACAAGAATGGGGAGGGAGCGGGAGTACCGTCCCATGATTTATTTATTTCCAAGCCTACTGCCTAATTGTAATTCCTTGAGCCAGGCTAGATGCCTGCAGTAAGGAGGAGCAGTTAGTAATAGAGTTGTTGGACAGGAGCAGTTCAAGAGGCTACATCTTCCTGTACCGTTTGTAGGCTGCTCGGAGCCGGAGGTAACCGTTCGAGACTTCTTGGGACTTGAAATTGGACGGCCCAAAGCACCAGGCGTAACCTGGTTCAAAAAAAAGAGGAAATTATGAGTTGGTTCTATTTGGAAGGGAACAGGTCAGGAGTGACGAGTTGTCTTACATTGCCACATGTCTTCAAAGACGGGACATAGGTCCTCCATGATCACTTGCATGATTGAGAAGGGGACAGAGGTCAGTTGGGTCTCAGAAATAGCCCTCAGGAACTGGTAATGCTCCTCATCAATGCCAGCATCTTTCATAATTACGTACGTCTCAAGATCTTCCTGGGCTGTAAAATCCGGTAATACCGTACAACTCAAACTTCTAATGAAGCAATCTACTAAATCTTAAGTGTCATAGAATAATTTCACACCCGTCATCCCTCTTTGCCAAAGTGTCTCCTCGTAGGATCGCAAGTTGATCCTACAAATAAGAAATAGAAGATGAGTTAATTTCCAGAAATCTACAAAACCTTAAGCCGGATATTGGAGAACCTCGTAAGATCAACAGCCTTAACAGAATTGAGGTCGGGCGGAGCGGGGCGGTAGCGCTTGGCCATGTTAATCCCGGCTTGGCTTCGGAGGACAGGGCTATAGTAATGGGTGAGCCTCCAGGTATGGTCCTTGTGGAAGAGTGTCTCCTTTTTTGTAAGAAAGTCAACCATCCACATCTTGTCCGGAATACCAAAGGGGTTGAGGCCAAAGGACGAGTCATGGCTGGTCAAGTATTGGCGCAGTTCAGCACCCATCTCCGGCTGGATTACATATTACGAGATTAAAATTCAGGTTAGAATTTAGAATAGGAAATAAGGTATATAAGAATAGGAAATACCAGAGATTCCGGCTTTGTAGGCGGCTCTTCCTTAGGTTTGGGTTCAGGCGGCGGCGACTTGGGCTTTGGCGGAGGTGGTGGTGGTGGTGGTGGCGGTTCGGGTTTGGGCGGTGACTTTGGTTTAGGCGGCGACTTTGGTTTAGGCGGTGTCTTTGGTTTAGGCGGCGACTTTGGTTTAGGCGGTGACTCGGGTTTGGGCGGTGACTTTGGTTTAGGCGGCGACTCGGGTTTGGGCGGTGACTTTGGTTTAGGCGGCGACTTTGGTTTAGGCGGCGACTTTGGTTTAGGCGGCGACTTTGGTTTAGGCGGTGTCTTTGGTTTAGGCGGTGACTTTGGTTTAGGCGGTGTCTTTGGTTTAGGCGGTGACTTTGGTTTAGGCGGCGACTTTGGTTTAGGCGGTGACTTTGGTTTAGGCGGCGACTTTGGTTTAGGCGGTGACTTTGGTTTAGGCGGTAGCTCGGGTTGAGGCGGTGACTCGGGTTTGGGCGGCGACTCGGGTTTGGGCGGTGGCAGCACGGGTTTTATTGGTCGCAACTTGGGCTTCGGTGGTGGCGGCTTGGGTTTTGGTGGTGGTAACACTGGTGGAGGCGGTGGGGGCTCGGGCTCGGGCTCCGGTGGTTCCTCCGGGACCGGGATCGGTGCCGGTGGTTCATGTTTCTTCTTGACAAAGGTCATGGATGGGTCAACGATTATGGAGCTCCAATCCGGCGGAACGTATTTCTCCTTGGGTTTTGGCTCGGGTCGTTGTGTGTTCTCCTTGGTTCGTACCATCCGTGGCGGGATTTCCCGCGGCTCGAGTCGTGGAGGGATGGCAGTTGGAACGTGGTCCGTGCCCGGAACTCCATGGACCGGTACAAGGTCCTTCTCGTAAGTCGGCCAAGCACTTCTGATCTCTTTCCTGGGACGTATTTTAGGGACGTCAATGTGGGAGAGGGTTTGGGAGAATGGGAAGTTTGGAGGCGGGACGACTGTGATCTCGGACGGCGGAGCTTCATCCTCGGTCTCTACCTCTTCAGATGTCGGCTTGTGTTGGTGCTTTCGCCTCTTACGAAATGTGACCAGCGGATCCACGATCACGGGCGACCAGGCGGGCGGTAACACGTTCTTGGGCTCATCCTGGCCTCTCTGCCTAACCTTCTCTTTATGAGCCTCAATAATGTCCAAGGTTGAGTCTGTCGGCAGCCCGGCATCTCGCATGGCCTGCCGTTGCCGTTTCTAGAAATCACATGAATAGATCGTTGCAATAAATCGGCGGCTACAGCTGGAAGCCTTGCTACTTCAAACCTAGACTTGTCAAACGTTCCCAACCATGCACTCCGATTACACAAACGTACGCAGTAGCTACTCATTGAACATACGGTTGGGAAGGTAGGACATAGCTTAATCCGTTATGAATGCACGTCACAGGGCCCATTGCAAATTTCTCATATGCTAACCAATGCTAATCGTCAAATACCATCGCGTAGTACAGGAAATATGGGCTTACCTTCTTTCTCCGATCCTTATCACGGTCCATGATTGCAGTTTAGGTCTACGCGTTCCTAAAGTGGTTACTGGTTCCTTCCTCTAGCTTTTCCTTCGTTTGAATTCACAGAAATATTTTTCAGTCAATTTCACAAACTTCGATTGTAGCTCTGTTGATTTCCGTCCGTCCACTCTCAGGCTCTTCGACGGAATGAAGCAGACATTCTAAATAGGTACTTCCAGAGACTCCTAACTCCTTTCCTGGTCGTCCCTGATTGGTCGATTCCCAGAGGTTGAGGTCAGTCACCCCAAAAGAACAGGAGGAGTTGGATCGGTGGCTAATAGCTTCGAAGTCCAACAAGTTCCACAATTGTTATGTCCTGATCTAGCCCCATGAGATGCTTTGGCATAGCAACTAGCGACAAACAAAAATTTTTAAAACAAGAATGTGACAAGTAGAGGCCCTAAAACACAAGGACTAATTCACTGGTGAAAACCATTTATTTTTCATTTAAAGTACAGTAGTAGTATTATTTCGTAGCCTATACTTCAGTCTATCAGGAAACACAAATTTGTATCTGCAGCAATTGGACATCAAAACTAAGATTAGAATAGTCCAAGGAGCTAGTAATTCTTCAGCGGGGTTACTGGGTAGCGTCAAGGGTCACCTATTGGAAGGGTCATGGTCAAAGTCCGTCTTTCTTCACAAGTCTGACGTAACTTCTAGCAATAAAGTATGATCCGTTCTCTTCGTGCTCCCTTCCATACAATTTTCGAAGTAGTCGACAACCTGCTTTGTGAAAGGATACATTTCCGTTTGATAAATGTTCGCATACAACACTTTAGACTTAGATATTTTGTGTTTTCAGAAAGACTATTGTATGTGCTACAACATAAACATATAGTTTGGATTCAAGTTTGGTTCACGACATCGTGATAGTCGCGGTCTCAATGTAATGCCGTTACTTCTTTCACATGCTAGTAGCCATAATGTATGATATGCATGAATCAAATAAATAAAAAACATTTACGCATCTATTTCATAAAATATAGCTGCATATTTCGCCCTTCCGAAGGACACATACATAGATGGGTTTGTGTATTAGTATGATACACAAAATGCTACGGACTAAAGCCCTCGATCAATGTATTGCAATTTTTAGAATAACATTTCGAAACAGTTTAGCTCCCAGAGTTATTTGTGAAATTGGGCGGATTTTTTTTCAATGAAATCATAACATAATAAAACTGCACTGATTTTCGCGAATGCATATGCGAAGCTGATTATATTATTCACTTTCCTGTAGACGGACTCCTAACTAAGGGAACAAAGAAGCTCAACGAAAGGCTGCTATGCTGCTAGCTCCAGTCTTGCTATTCGTTACCCTCAGATCTCAGATGAACCTCTTTGCCCTATTCTAGTCCAAATAATACAAACACGGAATCATTTGTAGCTTGTATAGCCTGACAACTTTAGATTTATTGTCGAAGAACAAATCCTTTGGCGGAGTGAATCCAGATACAGAAGGTACAGCACCGTACATATACATACATAGTATTGAATTGAGAGAACCAAAAAAATACAATTACTTGAGGACGTCTGTGTCCTAGCTCCACAATAAACATAGAATCCCCCCAAAATACGAAGAAGCCCATACATTAGGTTTTTTCGGCTGAGTGACGTGACGGCAGGTGAATGAATTGGTTCCCCAGCCTCCGCCTCCCCCCAGCTCCCAAGTATCTCTATTCTACCCGTTTTTACAGGGACTCAATTGATTGAGCCGGGAGCCCAAGACCCCGGCCTATTTTTCCTTTACTTATTTATTTATGTCCTCCTCCTATTTGCGTAGATGAGAAAGACGTGGAGACTGGCTGGCTGGACGTAAGTCAGGCTGTTGGGAATTGAATTCTGGGCTCTACTCCTTCGGCAGGGCACTGTCACTCTTTCCCCGAGCATAGACCCTCAAGCCCGCCGCCGCCTTGTTGCCCAGGACTCGGTCCAGCAGGCTCTGCTTCGTCTTCCTCTTGGCTGCCTGAACCTCTCGACATACCTACGAACCAAGGAACAAACAATAAAGAAACTACCCGAAAAAAGTGACTCTGCCTCCACAATTACTTTGCATGCATCAGGGGGCTGAGTCCCAAGTCAAGAACCCCCGGAAAAACTTTGTGCTTACGCATGTAGGGAACCCAAACATTATTTCAGAATCCCACTACACAAGAGCCCTTTCCTATACGGGGACCCGGCTTAACTAAACAAAAATTCATTTTCCTTCCCGAGTCTAGCGTGGTTTACGAGGAATTCGGGTTGACTCTTAGAGAGTACATAGCCGTAGTGGATCGGAACAGTATTTGACTTTGCGGCTCTTGACGTCAGGCCGGAGCCCCTCTTGATTGAGTCTACCAATTGCCTCCCGACATTCGGGAACTCCAAACTGACGTACTGTAGAGGGAGACTCCGAAGATTGGTTCCTCAACTGTGTATGGGAACAATAGTAATAATGGAAAGGCATGGGCCCGTATACTGTATATATTGGATATTGGACAAATAATAAGCGTGCCCAATAAGGGCTCTAACTCAAGTCCGGCGGAATTCAAAGAGGCGCAAGGAGCTCAGCCTTGAGCTATAGCTGGGCATACTCTTGCCACCTTCTTGCCTTTGGACGTCAGTTAGTGTTTATTTTTGGTGCGTTTAAACACTAACTGAGGTTTTCCATTACCCTGCCTTACTGTACCATAGTTGTTTTCTTGCCTTACCGCCTTCCTTCAATTTCTTGTCTTTTCCCACTTACTCTACAACTCCTGCCTTTCCTGCCTGCCGAAGTAAGGTAGTAAGGCAAAAGGCCCAGCTCTGCCTTGAACGCAACTGACCGCGCTCATCCAATAACTAAACACGGGGCGGATGTACTAGGACGGGAGTCTAAGGAAGAAGACCCCTGCTCAATTAGGCTCTGCCTCACAGCCCGGCTTCCCCTTTATTGTCCAGCCAAATTGGATTCGAAGAGACAAATGGCGGTTCTCACTTTATTAAGAAACATGTTTAGAGGGTTCCTTTATTAGTTGTCCTGGGCGGAAATTCATTAGGTGGGCCTGCCTGCGGAAGGCTTGAGCCTTTCCCTTACCTCGTGGAAAACTTCGGCAACTTGTGTCACTTGCTCAGAGGCAGCCACTTCCTCAAAGGAGCAGTCCAGGTCTTTGGCTAGAATTTCTCCTGGAAGGGGAAAAGAGAGCCGAGCTAATCTTCCCAACTTATTAGAGAAAGAAAGGAAGAGAGGGATTTGAGGGCCGGGGCTTACCTTCCTCTGTACTAATTTGTCGTAAGTGAACCATGTCCCCCTTATTGGCTACGAGGACCATTGGGATGGGGGAGGGGGACGCGGTCCCGGGCTCTCGGAGGGACAGATTTGAATTATTGTTGCTGGGCCCGACGGAGAGCGTGTTGGAGCCGCCGTTCCGGTACTCGTACAGCTGCTGCTTTACCCGCTTGATGTAGTTGAAGCTCTGGCGGTCAGTTATGGAGTAGACCAGCAGGAACCCGTCGGCCCATTGGATCGTCTCAAGAGCCACCAGATCATTTCCTGACTGAAAAACCAAAATGGATCAGAATTAGAGCTGGACCCTTAAATTCTGCGGATCCGTACTCGAGAACTTTCGGATGCTATGCCCTCCTAAGTTATTACGGTGATAAGTGACAAGCTATGCTTTGATATTGATTTGTGATCTAATTTTACGTAAGAAGCTATCTAATGCTGCCATCAGCATTCTTTTCCCTAATACCAGCACGATCCATCAAATAAAGGTAGTCAGCAAAATTCAGCCTTTCCTTCCTTCGTTCCTTCGTCCCTAACGCATTGGCTAATTTCAATGAGAAATATACCTTTAACAGGAAAATCCTAAATCACAATCGAGGTTTTAAGTCATTTAGGTTAGGGTTTTGGTACAATAGCGAATTAATGTTCTTGGTTTTTGCAATATCACTTAACTTAACAGTGGAAATCTGACATATTCCGGGTATGACTGTACTGCTCATCGCCTATCGTACACTTCTGTGCCAAGTCCAGGAGCCCATACCCGAGCTCGAGACGTTGGCCATATTGGATTCCTCCTAATGAACCAAGTATTTATATGCCCGGCCCTTGATTCGGGAAGAACCATTATTAATAGATAATGGGGAAGGAGGATGATTTGGTGGAGGCTGGTGGTGCTGGGCAGCTATGTAGCTCTCTTTATTTTGTTCCCGTATCTTATATCTATTATTATTTCTCATCCTTCATACTTTGGGTCCCTTCCACCCTTCCCCGTCTTCCGCCCAGCTTCAAACTTGATCAAATTGAGATAGATGAGGACAACAAGGCAGGGGAAAAACCATTTCACTTCACTTTCTCTCTTTCACTCTCTCATCATCTTTTGGAGAAGGGAAGATAGGACCAAAGAACTAATGACATCCCCAAATGCCTCACCTCCAATTCTGGACATGGGCCCAAACGCCAGAAGGCTAGGTCAAGCCTAATCAGAAGCAGAAGCTATTGAAAATTTGGAAATTCGGAAAGTATAGGAAGGCTACATACGTCAGTAAAGCTGTGTGTAACCAACATACGCCAGTGACCGAGTACAAAATTGACCGAGCACCCATTGCACTCTCCTCGTCCATACATACCTATACCTGCTCCGACTCAATAGCTTGATCGCCCAAAAATTAGATATAGGGAGGGGGAGAAAATTGACATAAACAATAAATGACAGATTTTTTTTCGGGAGGAGAGACATTACAAAATTTTCCACTCCCCCGTAAAAGCTTTAGGACGGAGGAGAAAGTTGGGAAACCCGGGGCAGAGGGAAAAGTACGCTAACTTTAATAATTTCATCAGGCTCTTCTCACGCGATTAAAATAGACTCTTATGAAGTCCTCTGTCTCCGCCACTCTCACTTTCTCCGCCCGCACGGGCTTCTATTGTATAATCCAAAGTCCCTAATTCTCCCCATTATTATATCCTACGTGCATGCAGATGAGTACACCTTACACCATGCGTCCGTACTTCAAGTTTTGTCCATCAGGCTCTGGATGATACCGAAACTCAAAACCTGATACTGTCAACGTCAACGTGAAAGGGAAGCCGTAGTCTAACTGATTTCCCCTCACGTGCATCTATCCAAGTCTATTCTATGTATGATACGATAGGATGACATTTGAGTACCCGTCCGGGTCTTACCTTGGGACAAGTGTCAAGTATCTCAAATATCACAGGCTCTCCGTCTACCATCATCTCATGTTTGTATCGGTTCTCTGAAAGAACAAGAAGAAGAAAACCGTTGTCATATTGCAACTATAAAATTCAAAGTGTCCAACTATGGTCATTGGACGGCTGTACAGAAAGTACTTATTATAACATTAGTAATGACTAGTATAGATACAAAAACATAATTAACAATGCACCGGGAGCATAAGTTACTACATCAAATTAGTTTATTTACTACGTGTTGTTAAAAGTGACACAGCACACAGCACGCACATTAAATTAGGCTTGTACACTAAGTTAGGCTACGTTTTGGTAAATCACAAACGTACTGTATTTTAAGTGTTAACAATTGTGTACTATTGATAGTATTCCAATATCTAATGGCGAATGGACCCTTAACTTCCAATCTAGCGTCCCGAACATTTCCGCACGATTGCGCTGTGTGAGATGAGGTACTGTACAACCTGTACAACCACCTGGTATACGTTCGGGAAGATCTGAAGCACTATAACAGCAGCTTCAAATAAACACGGACGTATTCCAGGTATGTTGCATTGGAATTTGTAATGGATCATATGGGACCTCAACTTGCAGACTATGTAGCATATCGAAGTTGACTTTTCCTTCC
>JAQFZY010000240.1:0-37282 GCA_034696285.1 Hypogastrura burkilli
GAAATGGACAAAACATAAATTTGCACGAAATAACCGGAAGTAAGTTTTTCGAACCACGATTCCTTCGAGTTATTTGGCGTATCACTCCATGGACCGGACCGATCATTTTCGGTCCGTAGCTTTCTCTTACGGTCCGGTCCGGTCCATGGCTTGGACCGGATCGTACGGAGCCCTACCGCAGCCTGTCTGGATTCCACACCAACCTAAATGGACCTGGATTGATCCATGAACCTGGAATTCATTGAGACTTGGGGCCTTTCTAAGAAATCAATCGCACGCAATATGTCTGTACTTTGTATCTAAGTTGAAATGCAAACATTCTTGCTTGCTGGAGGTCCCTGGCAGATTAATCTGCTGCGTCCATTCATTCAGCACCACTCAAGTCAGCCGCTCGACATCTGTAGTCACAAATTCCTGTACCTTTAAGAATGAAAGTATTCGTATTCGTAGGACAGATGCTGGGCTCATAAATAAATACCCAGGATTCTGCACTTGGCTTTTCTGAGAGTCACTTTCTTTTGGATTAGCCAGATTTGGAAGGAAGATGAGGCAGGAGGTAGTTTGTATTCCCATCCTAATTTGGAACCATGGCAGAGACTCCAGCTCAAGGGTTATTTTAAGCCAGTCCGAGCCAGAGTCAGGGAATGACGAGGCAGTAAACCGGCCTGACATTGACGGCCTTCTTCTATGTAAAATCTAAATGTTGGAGTGGAGAGCAAATGATGATCGTATCGGATCCAATATTTATTTTAATCTTAGCTCGACTCGGAAGTGACCCTTGAAGGTCTCACAACCCAAATGTAAATAGTAAATAGATAAAGAGGACTGTTTGTCGTTGTGATTTTGGGTCTTGGGCAGCAGGACTGAGTGTTAAGGATAGATCAAATAATCCGGAGCCTATTGTTAAGCCAGGGAGATTCCCTCCATTGTTTATTCAGGGAGGATGAGTCAGGGGGATTGGAGTGACTTTTGATTGAAGGGCCTGAATAATGCAGCCCAGGTCCCAAGACTCAAGCCTTTGTCCACCCCGAATTCAAAGTATGGGGCTGGGGATCGGGGATCGGATGATTGGAATCCTGGCGCCATAAGCTGATCATATACAAGATTTCAAAATAGAAGTTCAAGGTTGTGCTTGCGCCGGGATTTAAATACCCATTGGCACTCTGTAAGACCCATGAAAATTGGCAACACCGCTGGAAAACATGATGCTTCGCGCGAACGTGAAACATTTATCTTTCAATTAAAATATTCATAAACTCAATTAGATACTTAGGTTGAACTAAGCTCAGAAACCGCTCTGGAAGTTCTAAGAAGGCGCTAAGGTCAAAATTGCTCTGTGAGTTAACAGAAGGTGCTAAGGTCAAAAACGGCTCTGGAAGTTCTAAGAAGGCGCTATGGTCAAGATTGCTCTGAGAGTTAACATTAGGTGCTCAGGTCAAAAACGGCTCTTTAAGTTGTAATATGGCGTTAAGGTCAAACTTTGCTCTGTACGTTAACAGAAGGCGAGAGGGTCACAAATTGCTATGTAAGTTAACAGAGGGCGCTAAAATCAAAAACGACTCTATGAGTTAAAAGATGGCGCAAAAATTACAATTACCGCTATGTTTATGTAATATTTTCTGCACAAAATAAAAAAACCGTAAATCTGGAAATATCCTTTTAAACGTTTTTGTTCCCTTTAGAAGCATGCACCCCAAAACTGACGTTTGAGTTAAGAATGGCGCCGAAATTTGAAAAATGTGATCGTGGACTAAATGTCAAAATATTTAGTACCCTACTGTAATACTTATTTATGTAGTTCAAGTTCTCTGCATAAATAAACTCAAATCTTTAACTTGGCTCTCTTTCCTTCGGACTCGGAGCCTTTTAATGGAGCATTTGTTATGCTAATGAGCCCGGGCTCACAATGAGCCCTACATTGTTACAAAGTGACATCTCGCATGCCCGGTGACACCCTCCCTTCTTACAATACAACTGAACCAGTTTTTTTAGGCTCATCTTTTATCTGTACTAGGAATCTTTCAAAGGTTGAAGCCCTTTTATTACCTTCCATTCAGACGCAGAGTCCCTAAAAAAACAATGGGCCGAATTGGGAAGTTGCATGGGAAGGGACTATTTAGTCAAATCCAAATCTAGCCCATCTCCTCCATTACGCCCTATTGTACTACGTATAGGGTCCGTTTCTCCCATAGGAATACATTTAAATAATCATAATGAAGAAGGGCCTCAATTAGGGGGTTCCCTTCAGTTTGGGGATCCCTTCAGCCGCCTCAAACATTCCCGTTACTCTTCCCAGGACTCCTAATAAAGAACATCCTCAATTATCGAGTGAAGGGATCAAATAACACTCTTAAGGCTCGGCAATCAGTCCAAGAACTGAAGGCCTCGTTTATGACCATGTAGAATGTACATAGAGACCTAATCTGAATTAACTGGCCTATCATGTTACATCATTTGACGATCAAACGAGGTAATTACAACCTATGAGAAGGCCTTTCACCTCAGACGGACGCGCAGCTGGAAAATTACTCAAAATGACCGGCCTGATACACGTAAACATGCAATGGGAACAGCTACACGCCTCTATTTAGCTGCACGCTTCTACGAGAGGTCAAAAGGAACAACGGGGATCACTGCGTTCATCTCATCGGACGCCGTAGCCGGAGGGCGTGAATATTTCTCAAAATATTTATGGCGCAAATCTTTGTTCTGGTCTGTGTGGTCATAAGCGCAACTTTTTGTTCTGGTCTGTGTGGCTATAAGCGCAAATTATAGTTCTGCTCAGTAGAGCTAACAGAAATCGCTCCTGATTTATTTTTCAATTAGACTATTTAGCGCAAATTAAACATGATTTCAATGTTTTCCAAGTCTCAGTGAAAATTCTTCAAAACTCGTACGAACTACAAAAAGTTTGACAAGTTGTTTCATAGACACATTTTCTATGCAGAGTATCAACAAAGTTGTATTGTAAACGTGCACAGTATGAACGAAATTTGTTTGTAGGCAAATTATCTATGCGCAAAATCAACCAAATTTTCAATGTGAGCGCCACCTTGTGTCGATTGTTCACCAACTTTGAAGTATTCGACCTTCGCATCGATTGTTTTCTTCGATTGAGAAAATTTCGCATAATAAATTTAAACTTAATATTTATACACAGTATGCGTACGAACGATTTTTGAAATTTGAATTTGCCGCCATGAACTCTGTTAGGCCCTTCACCGCTAATTAGCTGTCAAATCCTTTACTTCCGCCAAAGATTAATCGAAAAGGTTCAAAAGTATATTAAATTCGAAAACTGCCTAACGGGTCCGGTTAATTTCTGAGTATGAGCCCGAAGCCCGCGTTCCTCCTTTGTTGTGCGGTAAACAATGGTTGGGCCATAGCCGGAGAAAACAGGGAAATTATAAGGGAGCGTGCATTGCGCAAAGGGGTCTTAATTCTCAGGCGGCCTCTATTTTCCTGCGGGGCGCACACCTGAACAAAAAATAATCAGATTTGATCCCAGATAATTGTGAAGAAAGGATAGTCCGGGCACACATACGCATAGGAAGGCCCACCGGCTCCACTTCCCTAAATGAGCAGGTGGGAGCCTCTTTCCGTAATAATAACGCACCTTTCCTTACTCCCATTGTTAGCCAAGAACGGTTTGGGGCCTAAAAGGTTCTCGACATGGGACTGAGATATAAACAAGAATGCATCCTTCTATTCTTACTGTAAGATCATCAGTTTTGGGGTTTACTATTTTCTGTTTTCAGAGGCGGGAATTTCGAAACAGCGCTAGATACAGATACATGTATCAAGGTCAAGGGGCAACTTACGCATACGTATATCAATGAAAATCCGATGACTTACCAGCTACATGAACAACCATTTTTTTGCGTTCCGCGTTAGCGCGGGCTTGTTTGGCTTTTATCGTAATTTTGAATGTTCAAAGCTTGATATATATATAGCTCATATGATGCATCGCAGATTTTAGTATGTCGTTTATTCTACATTACACTAAAACTAAACACAGGGAAATGGGACAAGTTATACTTACATTTTCTGAAGTGTTAATATTTCGAGAATAAAATCACCCATGATACTCTTAGAGAGTGTGCAATTAATTTCCTTGGTGATCCGCGCTACGTGCTCCTACCTAGTAGTTCCTTTTCCAACTGGAACTCTAATGACATGATTAGCCGGCATTAAGTAGAACAAACAGCAGATGCTCCTGCTGTTGGCTTCCAGCTGTATTGGAATAAATAATGGATTATTCCGACACAACACAACCACTGTATTTCCCTAAAACCTTGTAAATCCAAGGAGAAGGAACAGGTGGGAGCCACACTTGTTCCATTAAAGGAAAACCTGTCTCAGTTTGTGCAATGCACTTCTTCGGATGCTTCTGTTGCATCATTGACAAACAGGCAAGGAAGGGACTCGGCATTATAAAATGTAGGGCTGAAAGGACGAGGGGAGGGCAGGACTCGATTAATGAACAACTCATGAAAATCAGGGAACGCCTCAATGATTCAAGGAGAAACGTAACAATACGGGATCCGGAATTCCTTCCTAAAGCCCCCACAATTGTCAATTTAAGTCCCTCAAAGGACTTTGATGCCTTTATTTAGGTGGGAGGCATGTAGGGCCCTTGGAGTGGGCCAAGGGAGCATTGTCACTTTAGTTCCAGTTCCAGAAGAGTGACACGGCAGTCACCGTCACCGCGGACTACGTTGAAGTCAGGCGTCAATACAGCAGCTTAATGTCCGCCTACACAAAAAACCTAAACAATGCACGTTGAATATTTTGCAAACTTTTATATGATTAAGTAATGTAGCCAAACAAGCCCGCGCTATAATTCGGAATGTGAAAACATATTTTCTGCACATTCTTAGCGCGCATGTACTATTGGCGTATGGATGATCCGTAGTGGTAGGGGTAGGATGGCACATGTACTCTAGAAATATATATGATAAATGTAGTAGGTAGCAGGCGCGGGCTTGTTTGACCTTGCCGTGTAACTACACATCCAATGAAGTCAAGCAAGCTCGCGCAAACGCGAAACGACAAAGTAAATTTTCTACACATTCTTAGCATACAGGTGCCTTTGGCGTTTGCGCACATTTACTGCGCATATACTCTGCAAATATGTAACAAATCAAGTTATTCCTTCAGGAGTAGCGCGGGCATGTTTGGCTAGTATGATTATAATGATTATCATAGAGTTTTGCATACACTTCTTTACAAAATTCACACAGATTGTGTTTTAGGATTTAATGTGATATAATTTGAGGGAAATTTTAAAATTTGTTTAACTAGCAAAAATCCCTTAACATAGACACAGATGCTTACGTCCTACATTCCCAATTGAATTCTGATTTCCGAGTCTAAATGGAACAATTTTTCAAAGCTCTGTACAAAGAAGGGTTTAGCCCTTCTATGATAACTTTGTTTTATATTACGTTTTAAAAGTCAAGTTAAAAGGTTCGGAGTTCCAAGGGACTCGAGCCTCGGATTATTGTGGTCGAATTTCATTTTTTTAATCCTACCTTCTACACAAAGGATGAGTCACGCACACTCGGCCCTAATCCCTGGCATTACGTTGGAAATAATCTGTGGCGTAATATGGGACATCACAACCTGGCCATAGTTTCAGATTACAGTTTTTTCCAGGCCCGTTCGTGCCTTGGCCCGGAATTTTCTGTTTTAACAAAATTACAGCCCATTTTCACCTTAATTGGGCTAGATGGGCCTAGCTAGAGTAACAGTAAGAGATACAGAAATTACAGAGGCTCTGATTGGTTTCGTTGGAAGGGCTAAGGCCACGGCTCTGTCGGCGTCTCTGCTCACAGCAAGAGCCTGATAAGTATCATAAATCCTTCAGATTCAGGCCAGGCCCTCCTAAATTGTAACCTACTATGCAGTATGTACTGGATCAATTACTCCATACTGATTTCATTGTAAATGGATTGGAATGGGGCCCTTAGAAGGGTACCGGCACCGGCCGGAAATGATGTAACAAGATACGAGCTACGATGGAAGTAATCAGGGGAATAAATGAGTCTTGAAATTAGGACCTTCTTTCACTTCATACAAACTTTTAAATTTAATTCAATCGAATTATATTTGAGTCTTTTTTCAAATCGTAGTGGTATTCGAACTTACGCCTCTAAACTGAAGGCTGAGCTTGCTATCAATGCCTCACCAATGAGCTATGTTATTTTGAATTCGCCTTCGTGGCGACATGTTAAGCATTAGGCTCGCAGAAGGGTCAAAGTTTGGACATGGCAGTTATAGGATTCGAACTTAAGGCTCATGAGAATGGCCAAAACCGTAAATCAACATCTTAAACCACTATGCCACGAGATTTAGAACTAGCCTAGAAAAACCGACTGTCTTAGAACTACATGCATTGAATGGACTAAATCTGGAACGATGGTAGGATTTGAACTTTCGGCAAAAATAATGAGTCACCCGACGTCTTTTACCACTATGTGACGATTTTTTTTTAAAATTTCCCTCTAAAGGCCAAAGGTTGTAAAATCTGCACAAACACTCATAAATACAAAAGAGACGTTTCTTTTTTATATTTATGGCTAGGGAAACAAATCCCATATATTTTGAAAAGCAACCTCAGTTTTCAAAAAACTTGAAAGGGGTAAAAGTTGTAAAACCATAAATCGTAAACAAGAGCATTGTTACTGTCATTGTCCATACATGCTCATACCTGCGAAGCGTATGTTCTTATTTTCAGACAATTTACGATTTTGGAGCCGCTTGTAGCCGGAGCTATAATCCCATTCTTTTGGTTTTAAGTTGTCAGAACGGTCATAATTCACATTCCTGGTGTTTCCAAGTCATAAGGCCCAGGTTGTACGGTCTTGATGGCCCTCAAGCAAGGCACCACTCCAACCTTAGCCCTAGACCCTCCACGCAGTGACTTTTTTTCGTAGGACTAAATCTGTAATTTTCCTCGAGCTCATCCCCATTGTTGGCCCCTAGGATTGGGCTTGATGAGTTTTGTCTGCTCCAAAACCCAATTATTACCCCGCACCGCCTATACCCCTTTTTTCTAAATGCACAATTACTCATTATGTCCAAGTCCTAATTATTCTCTCTTCCCGTTGACAGGAAGAAGTTTCCTTCTGGTTTGCGACTGGCGGGGCCGGATTCTGTCTAAGTCGAGCTTTGGCTCTCAGAATGAGTCCTCTGGCTAGGTAAGTCAAGTATCAAGTAGTCGGCTTCTCAAAATGGCTAATATCTAATTAGCACCGTGTTGGTACACGTGTTAACTTAAAACTACTAAAAAAAACACAATTATTGTAAACCAGGGCTAACTATAAACAGGGAACTTACCTACTAATTGACCGATTTCAATTCAATTTTCGTACACCAAGGTTTCGTCAAATTAAAAACAGATCACGCATTCCTGTAAACATGTTAACCGCTCAAATTAAAGTTAGAAGAAGCCATTTTTAGTCGCCTCGATTCGTGCTACGCCAAGCGACGGTTGCGCCTGACAATTTTTGCGTGACTTTGGCTCCTCTTCGCATAATAAAGCAAGTGGTACCTTAGAGCCAAATGTCACCGTTCTTTAAGCCATTAGCGGCGTTGAGCATGCGCTGTAAAATCAATGCTTGAAATTCCCGCCATCGAATTTTTTTAATGCATGAAATCTTACGCATCGGCACTGAACTGATAGAGCGCAACGTCTCTATTAGTGTACATTTTACATAGCTGTTACCAGTATTGGGCCAATTTTCGCATTTCTGCAACTCTAAAAGTATCCAAGTCTTACTGTAACGCCAAAGTGTGAATTTCCTTAAATTATTGCCCGTAACATAGGAACAGGTCCCAGGTCGTGTAGGCATATATTGTGTTTGACATGACAATGGGTTCGGAGATTCCTTTCGTGTCATCCCCGAATAAAAGTACGACAGGCCAGGCCTCCTGAGGAGCTCCCTTACTTTCCTATCTCTCCAGCTCATCTTCAGAAATAATATTGTGTCCATAAGGCACCGAGTTCTGTAGCCATAACGTGTAACGTGCATTAAAGATGAGCTGCTGCTGCTGTTTCTTATCTTCGATACATGCCTACAACCTGCAACAAAATGCCTAGATCTCTGCGTGTAGTACAGTACCTTACTGGAAATACATACAAAGTTACCCTTTTATGCTAATTCTGAGTACATGGTCCATTGTTTAGGTTCATAAACTTCCAACTCCCGAGTTGCTTCCCATTAGCATTAACATACACGTTTGGAATTCCCGAAACTCAGTCCCTCAAAAACTTAACATAATGTTTTATTCATTTTTACAGCGGAGGAAAATTCATCAACGTCTGTGATAGGATCCAGTTGCCGGATGATGTGACGGTCGGTTATATTGCTGGTAAGTGCATTAAGCATTCAAAATACATTTAAAATTCAAATGCAGGAACAAAAAATCAATGTAATTTTAAAAATAAATCTGTATTTTCCTGAAATTTTTAGGACATCTTCTTGGTCAGAACCTAACAGTCATTCCCCAGTTCCACTCCCACTTCGAGACCATGAAGTTTATCGATATGAAGAAGAATCCGAGCTCCGAAGTAAGTCAATACCCCCTAAATACAATGTATCTACTGTTCTAATGAGATAAGCGTAAAGTTTGCCCAAAGTCCTTCCACTATTTACATTGAGTTTGACATTATTGGTCAAAGATGCTACCAGTTTACAGCAGTGACACAATCTTAAGACCTCCGTATTTGCTCAGCTACTTAGCTTTACGATTTACGATACGGCCTCTGAGTCGTTCATTGACACAGCTGGTCCTGGTCAGCATTACAATTTACAATGTCAAAAATCCTTGGACTTACTGTAGCGGCAATGCGATAAAACGGAGCCCAGACGCAAGTAGCCAAACAAGCCCGCGCTCGGAGAAAATATACGTAATTATGTATTTACGATTTAAATGGGAGTCGGCCCTCAGTCCCATGAATCATTCCCCTCATCTTATCCCCACCGGCGAAAATTTGTAGTCTTATTGTTGTAACAAAGTGCAGCGTAATGTAGCGTAGAGTCTATTCAAGGGACGAGTCGTAATAATCAGAGCCGAATTTTTAAGCCGGACCCTTGCGGGGAGTCAAATAGGGAAAAAAGAGCCTGGAGAGCCGACCCTGATTAGATCCTGAAGTCGAACTTTGATTGATGATCCGTGTAAATGAAGGAGAGTGACGCCCTTTTTTCACTCTTCTGCCAGAACTAAGATCCGAATCTCTGGAGGCGACAAGCTGAAAGAATGATCATGAGATGAAAGTTAAAATTACGAATAGGTGCCTCAAGCAGAATCCCGAATCTTAATTATCCAATAAATTGTGCTCGTAAGCGTAATCTCTCCATGCAACTCCTATGTCCAAGGAATATTGTACAAGGACCAAAGTGACCAGTGACCGCACAGTTGCCCTATCTGACTCACCTACTTTACACGTTCTCATCCATACTAAAGTACGGCAAGTTATTGGTCACTTATGTCCTACATACTACATACTAGTCTGTTTAATTGCGCAGCGCGGACGGATGAAAGTGATTAACTAAATACACGCCGCATTCGGCTCTCTCTTTTCCTAGAGTAATGGCACCAAAATACGAAATTATGAATAAGGCGCGAGTTTTGAACTTTAAATCGTATGTTATTTTGTCAATTCTAATTCTGATTCCAATTTTTCTTATTTGCAGATCACATTTAGCTACGTCCGCTACGCCGAGTACGAGAACATTCTAGAAATCCCTGATGGCCTGCCGGAGGCCGAAGACCCGACCCGCTTCCTATCACTTCACTGTCAACTATTTCCGAATTTTTCGTACTGTTCTAATATGCCGACTACCACAGCAGGCAGAATCAACAGATAGCACGATGGACTAATTTTAATTACTGCCTAATTTTAATGCTGGCAAATAATATAGATTTTATACACAGAAAAGGACTGTTACTTAAATTGCATTTGTATTTTTAAACGTAAGTTGCTATAATTATTCGGCCTTTCAATTTCTTTGAGGGACCGGAATTATTTTGGCATAAAGTCTTATTTTCTATGGAGAAAACTTGTATTTTTTGGCAGTATCAAATACGAACCTTTTAATTATTACTTAATCTTCACTATAATAATCCTCTTAATCATTCCTACAATCTACTATACATTGTCTCATCAATGAACCATTTTTGCAATCCTTATTGTGATCTTTACTTAAGGTAGTAAACCTTAATAGTGGCTGCGGCTAAAGTAGTAAACTGTGAAGAACTATCTCAAGATTTGTGTGCTATAAACGTCGCCATATTTTTAATTTTAAGTATGACTCCATAGTTAAATACAATATATCGCGTAGTGTGCCATTTTACTCATGATTGTTATTGTTAAAGCTGTAAATTAATAATTACAAATTTTAAATATGAAATGCGTTACGATTACGGTGTTGTGGACAGTTTGTCGGTGCACAGCACGAACCTTATGGCGCAACGTCTAACCAGTTATATGTACATCCTACACACTGATTGTACTTTCATCCATCAATATTAACTAACTACCGTATATTTCAATATTCAAGAGAACATGTTTATCGAATAAAATGAGAATTAACACGGTAAAACACCTACGACCTGAGATACTACATTGCATATGGTTCATAGGTTAGTATTTAACTCGATTTATTTAACTAGTCATGCTAACCACCGTTTTTAGGTCTACTTATTTTAGTTCCTGTCATGACACTAGTACTATGTATGTATATACATATATGTAGTATGTATGTTACACTTCAACCCCGAAAACGGACTGTGGGCGTTGAAACCAGTCACAAGCCGAAATGACGCCTTTTTGAAATTTGACTGTAGTACCCTAACCTAACTTAAGTTAACCCAACTCAACCTAAGCTAATCTAACCTAACCTAACGTGATAGTATCATTATAATTAGGTTAGGTTGGGTTACCTCGAAGTTTTCGGGTAACAGCCGGTTGTGAAAAAATTGCCCATAACTAGTTATGGCTATTTCGGGGTTTTGAGGTGTAACATGTACATAGAAGCACTAAGCAATATGCAATGGATTCATATTAATAAGGATATCGAATATCCAGGCGTCGAATAGCATAAAGCATACAGGAATATGTATCTATGTATGTATGTATATGTAGCTGTGACTCACAATCACAAGCAAAGACACAACACACCTGGATTTCATAATAGAGGTTCTACCTGCCAGCCAGCGTGGATACGGCGTACTACCTGTATGTACCCACCTGCCATAACAATAGGACACCTTGTGTAGATATACTCAATTTTATATTGTTGTTATTCTTTGGAAGAGGGAAGGAGGCATTCCGTTGGCCTTATACCCGCGCATAGATAGTAGTTAGTAGGCAGTAGGTGTGGCTCTATATCGTCTCGGCTGTCAATTCCTACAATAAAATCCGTGCTTTTAATTACCATTCAATTATAATCAAACTAAGGCTGTAAATGTGTCTAGAATAGCATCATTAGTCCAATAGGACATAGACATAGGACAGTACAGTAACGCCGTAACACACCTGTGAACAGAATGTCCTCAATATTTCAGCAGTACCGGAGCCAGAAGTTTGAAATTCAGATCCCAAAACCTTCCGGTGATCCAAATACTGATTTTAGAATGAATTTTTAAATCCTATTAATTCTAGACTTTTGTAACTGTAATTTTGCTGTGTTGATCAATAGGTGCCTTAATACTTGGATCACTTCTAACATTCCTGGGAGGGATTTTCGTGCTTTTTGGATTCTCGAGGTAAGCGCCCGTGATTTTTGAAAACTTCGGAAATTACAAATTCCTGCATTTTAAAATATACATAGGTACATGGAACATACATACATGGTTGTATCTGAAATACTAATTCATGATTCGTTTGACCTTTAGCCCGTACTGGCTAGTGTCATGGGAGTACACGTTCAGCCCATTCAAGAAAATGGGCCTCTGGGAGTTCTGCTTCAAGGACTACCGACATCCGCATTTTCAGTTCGACAAACTATTCACGGGCTGTCATTACGTCTTCAGTGAGGAGTATCGGATCATACGGGAATGGATGCTGCCGGGTAAGCTTATGAGTCGCTATCAGCGTCCGCGCAAACCAAAAGCTTCAGAAGCGCTCGTCTGTGCTAGTTCCCAGTGGACGTTCAAAATATTCAAAAATGTCTTTAATTTGACATTTTGAAATGGCGCAAGCTAGCCGTATTGCTCCTCTGCGCATGGATTTGCGTTTGGGATTTGTGCTCATTGCACTTCTGCGCATGTCAGAAGATATGAATTTCGTGTTGTTACACGTTGCACCGCTGCGCATGTCATGAATTTCCAGTTTTTGCAAGTATTCAAATTTCCGCAGGCTGGCTGATGACGGTCCAGGCCTTCTACACGCTTGGCTTTATGGGCTCCTTTGGGGCACAAGTGATCCTAGTGTTCCTGGTGACACGATGGCCGCTAAAGTTCATCCTGAGCGCCGAATGGCTTCTCACGCTGATTTGCTGTGTGACCAACGGAGTTACTGGTACTTACAAGGATTTACCTGAGAATTCATTCCTAAGAACATGCTGATTTACGAACAATTTCCTTTCCAGCGTTCCTACTCTTTCTGGCCGTGGCCATATTCGGTGGTCAGTGTTTCCGGCGGGACTGGGTCCAGTACCCAAACTTCAACTACTTGTCCTGGGCCTACGTCCTGTCCGTCCTTGCCCTGTTCATCCATGCCCTGGCTGGGCTGGTCCTTTGGGCGGAGTACAAGGAGGCCCTTGAGCGGTACCGGGAAGGGGACGGGCATCAGCACATGCAGCTACAGCCGGCCATAAGGGAGGCAGAAGGGAGCGGGACTAATGGGCGGGAGAGCGGGAGTCTGGCCGGCGGGACACCAAATCCAATGCCGGAGACCCATCATCACTACGTCTGACCTATGTCATCTGATATAAGCCATTTTAAGTTGGGTATGTTCATTGTAAATCTCAATATAATACCGATGCTCTCTTTCAATCTCGATATCTTACATTTATTCCGTTGTACTTTTTCACTAGGAAACTATTTCTGAAAACTCTTAAGTTACTAGTATAATAGATAGATGGGTTTTCATGAGTTAAGACAAGACACACTATTCGTGTTACAATTTCTCAGCTTTATAGACTTAGAAACCTGCCTCAGGAAAAGTTAAAACTTGTTTAATGTTCTACTGGAGAAGCACTTATTATCTAAGTGCAAACAAGTATTACCAGCTTCTACATACATATTATGTGTTCTCGTTTTTTCTATTCTGGCACAAATCAATTGTAGTATAGTACTTCCCTACTATTACATAATTTATTTTATGCATACATATAATGTTGTGCATGGAGTCTGGCAGTTTTTGACATTTTAATATAGTAATGCAAGTGGTGAAGAATAAAGAGATGATTATTGTTACTTGTTGAAAAGAAAGTCCGTTCAGTGCAGTGCGGAAACGTGCGGTCTGTGTTCTGGGTCATTCCACAACATATTTGACACTTCGTGGTTTGTGGTTCGAGTTCCTGGGTCCTCGTGGCCAGGTTTTACAGTATCCGACGTGAATCAGAACTCCACATTTGCAAAAACTAAGCATACCCTTTACTGGAGACGACCCATCTTCGAATTAAATCGTAAGTTCTTTCTTAAATAAACTCGGTATCAAAATTGGTAGCTCCGAATTCAGCGCCGAAATTCAATTTTGTTTAACGTAATCTTTTACACATAAGCGCTTACCAAATCAGGAGGAATATTATTCCTGGATAATCAAGGATTTGCCGCAGGCGTTATCCAATACAAAACCGAGTACTATTATATGATTCCGACGAAAAGAGTGCTAATATTTTCTGCGAAAGATGTAGTAACTTCCGTGCAAATAGTTCGCAGTACTGATTCATTCGTGTTCGGATCCGGAATTTCTGTTTTCGGGACTCGGGAATATTTGCACTTCCTTATAACTTGTAGCATTTGCTTGTATGGTCCTATTGTCACGATTTCGCATCCCTGCCAATTTTCCAGGAAATCATTCCGTAACACGTGTCTACATCTATCTGTCTTCTTGATCCTCTGCCGTCCTCAAGTAATAAGTTCGTCGATTAAGAGCAAATCAAAACAGGTTTTGATGAAGAGGAATTCAGATTCGCACATGCAAACAGCAGGTACACTGCATACGTAGGAAAAGGTTCCTCGTACCTACCTGAACGTTTAAGTTATTACCTGAGAACATTTGCACTGCATATGTATTGGCAGTTTCCAATACCCAAGTAATGAAGTCAGAGTCAAGTGAGGTTGGTAGTGATCCTGAAAAGTTTCTGACGTTTGGGCTGCAGATCAAACTAGTTTCCAGTTTCTCCCTTCGGTGTAACAATAAACTAATCAGCTGTTGTGCTAATAAATTACAACCATAATAATCAGCATATATTGTATAGAGTGAACTATGAGACTTGACCTGGTCCTCCTAGCGTTCTCAACAGTATTTGTGATCACAAAACAGGAGGGTAAGTCAGTTTGACCTTTTTAGAAAAAATAAATAACATACCTAACTGATACTTTCCTAATTTCGCACAAAACTAAAATTCGCGGGTCTTTAAAATGTATATAGAGGATGAAGCGTTCTGCAGGTCGCTGGAGGAGAAGCCCGGAGTCTGTATCAGTATAAAGACGCAGCTCAAGTCTTGCAGTCCGCTCCACGACCTTCTCAAGACCCGGGACTGGGACAGTCTCCGCAGGAACATTTGCAGTGATGACAATACGCGGGTAAGAGCAGGAGACTGCCTAATGAATGATGTACTTACCAAAGTTTTAACATGCCTTTTTTTTTGGCATGCCAAAACGGGCTATGTAATAAAGTGATACGTGTGAACATGTGTGAACACAAGTGAGCACCATTGTCACTTCACACATTTTTTTAGTGTATTTTTCAATCATGTATTGTGCTGCTATACTTAGTAGTACTGTGCACAAAATTGTGGCATGTCAAGTCGGCATATCCAGAGACCACAATGACTGACGTGTGAACTACTCGATCTGCATATAGGTTTGCTGCCCAATGGACGACTTCAACGAGACGATGGTTAATGACCCCGAACCGGGCTACATTGACCATCCAAATTTCCAGTTATTTCCCTTAAGGGACTGCGGACTTGCCTTCTCATCGAGTGATCGAATCATCGGTGGAAACACTTCCAAGCCCGGTGAACTCCCGTTCGTGGTCCGGCTTGGAGTTCAAGGTAATGATCAATCCAAAAAGGTCAAGCATTTGGAAAAATACGCCTTAATTTGACTTTCGACCTTGAGCTACAGCTGTAGACGGGGGCCCGGTCCAGTACATTTGTGGCGGGAGCCTAATTTCCAGAAGATACGTCCTAACTGCTGCCCATTGCTTGAACGAGCGGTCCCTGAACAGTCTTAAATTGTAAGAACGACTCTTCGTCTGACCATGGTCATGACCATTTCACCCTACCTCCAAGTTTGGCATTTTTTACTGTAGGTCAGAAATAGTGCTGGGTCAAACGAACGAGGACCGTGAGGAGGAGTGCGTTGAGACTGTGGACAGGCAAGGGAACCGGAATAACGTGGCCTGTGCCAAGCCAATTCACCTGGGATTTGATGAGGTCATAGTTCACCCGGGATACAAGAGCAGCGTCGGGTCAGGGGACGACATTGCCCTCATCCGGCTCAATCAGGACGTTGACATTGAGTCTCGTAAGTACAGGCTTCGAATAATTTATAACAGTCAGTGCACGTTTATAGTCTTTTATTGGCGTACAGCTATATACACGGATATGAGAGTGCAGCGCAGCGCGTCACTTCATGTTGCGGCCAATCCAGTCCATGTACTCCGTCGTCCTAAAAAATTACACATTTTCTGCTGAGTTTTAAACATCTTTTGCATAGTGTCAGTGTAGTCTCGTATTCAGTACCTTGTATAAACACCCGGGTAGCCCGGCTCCGCGCACCGAATTCCCCAAGACACAATCCCGACCACGGACCAATACCCGTCAACTTCTAACTGCAGTGGGCCTCCTATCGATTCACATAATTCCCAAAATATTTTTATAATTTAGTGACTGCTTTGGTGCTCTCGATCGTAGGTTTTAATTTAGAAATCGTAATATATGTTTACCTGAGTCGCCCTTGATTGATTCACATAATTAAAAAAAAAAAAGTGTATGATTTAGTGACTGCTTTGGTGCTCTCGAATATTGCATTTTAAAAATATTGGTTTATATGTATGTTTACCTGGCAGGAATCCCGCCCTCCTGCCCGTACACCCGCGCACAAGTTCGTCGTCTGAAAAAAGCGCATTCTATGATTAGCCCTGTACACGTCATTAGTTGTACGCCAATGGCTCAGCAGGTCTTACTTCAATGGGCTGCGTATAAGCGGCCTTGCAGTCCTCCTGCTTCCAAATAGGAACCAGGACTTCGGTTAGGGAGGCCGAATGGGGACCGCCATAGTAAATTGTTCCCCAGCCCGTAACAATTCCAATCTCATTCGTAAATTCCGGATTCCGCTTCGGCTTCGGAAGGCAGATGCTCCGGACGGCCGGCGTGTAGAAGGCGGACTTGGCCAGCCGGAGCACTGCGATGTCGTTCTTGTACGAATACCTTGAAAGGTCAAAGATTAAGGTTTATTCCTTAAAGTATTACCTTGGACTCTGGCCATACCTGTTGTACTCCTCGTGTAACCGAATGTCCTCAACGTCAAAGTCCCGGCGCGTGTCACTAGTCGAATTAAAGTTGTATTCCCCAAGCCGGATTCGAAGCTCGCTCGAAACGAAGCCGTCAACGCAATGGGCGGCAGTTAGCACGTGATGTTCGGAAATTAGGACGCCGCCGCAGTAGTGGCCTGCCCGGCTGTCGTCTCCGCTACTATTGGAATAGGAGTTCAAAGGTTAAAAGTGATTCCAGGTGAAATAATTTCAATATATTTTGCGAATATCCAACCTTGCAGAATCGGCCCTTAGCAAGGCGGCCATCCAAGGCCATGCCTTCGGATCCGCCTTTCGACCCCCAACAATTCGCGTAATTTGCTTCTCGCTTATCCCGCACTCTCGCCTCTCAACCCCGGAGCCTGAGAGCCAATCCACGTCGGGTTCAGGCGTAGTTGTCGGCGGCGTAGGGCGACCCCGACCCGGCTTGGGCCTCTTCGGGGGTCGATTTGGCTTGGGTCGGGGGTTGTTGGGCGTTTCTGGGAACGGAGCCCCATCCCTGGCCTGGGGGCAACAGACCCCAACGTATGTGTTCTCAATGGCGCAGACGTATTGAAGAAAGGCGAGGTAGTCGTTCCGGAAGGCGTCCTGGACACAGTGCTCGAGGTGCCGGCACTGGCCAGGCTCATTCAGCGGGGTTCGACACCGCCCGTACTCAAGGTCATCCTGGGAAAGGCAGAATTTAGAAACTCGCAGGAATTAGACTCATGCGTATAGGCGCATGACAGATCCGGGTAAATAAATGTAGGCAAGAGCGGAGTTAGCGCTGGATTTAGTGGCATGCGCCAAAAGGAAGCTTATTCCTGTTACCTGATGGTCCCCAAAGACGTAGAAGCGGGACTGTCCATTAGAATGCGGGACTTGGACCCCGGACCCATTGTATCGGCCCGGGCCCCATCCCACCCCAAGTGCCTCAAGCTTTCCTGGTACTACTGGGCCAGTAATGGCCTGACACTTCCCATGCCGGCATGGACCGCCTCCAGGGACCGAAATCCCGTTCCCGCTACCGGCCGGCCGATTCCCGGCACCGTTCCCATTCCCGCCCACTCGTAGGTTTAGATTTAAGAGCGGAATGTTCACGTTAAGGCCGCCGTTCCCGCCGCCTCCATTACCCGCCCCACCGCCATGTCTCCGATTGTTGTTATTATTTGTACCTGGAAGCGGGACATGCATTTTAAATTACCATATGCGCCCTGAATGGGCTTGTGTATGCTAATGCTGCCCAATGAATATTGATCCTAGTGTAAAACAAAGCTGTATAAACTGGTTAAAAATTCTGTGTCCAAAATCTATATTTGTTCTTTGCATGTTTTGTCTTGGGCAGAGCACTGATATTAAGTCACTGTAAATTAAATTATTGGGTTTCATACCGCCGAAGTTGATGAGGCCTCCAAATAGCCCTTGACCTGCATGTAACGACAAACATTCAAACATTAATTCATACAGAAGAATTTTCTATTTGATTTTCACTAAGTAAGTAATTAAAGTTCAAAAGTTATCGAACCATTTGCCGCCGGTACTGTCACAGAGCTGAGTCCCCACACGGTCACTAATACCAAACTTTTTAGAAACATCCTCACGCACAAAGTTTTTGTCTATTTACTAATTGTCTAAAGGCCTTACGGAACTTTAGTTAATGTGATTGTTTGTTAACGTGTATTAGGCTAGAATACGTAACTTTGAATCATGGCAGCCTATGTACACCTCTTTGCCTATACTCCCGTCGAATACTCCAAAGTTCTTACCTGTTTAACTAGGAAAAATAGGATAATATTAACATTGTGGTAGTTGGTGAGCTTATCTTGATCTTGAGCTCCTCAATCAGAAGGTTAGCCTTCTTAAATTAAAAGTGCAGGTTGGGGTTGGAGTAATGCGTATAAGGTGTAGAGAGAGGTATAAGGTAAGTAGGTGCAAATTATACATCAGTCCAAATCCATGATATCTCAAATCACGATTCATTTCATACCTTGACAAAGGCTTAGGCAGGCATAGTTCTGGTTGAACAGGTTCTTCCCTCTATAATTATATCAGCAATCCCAGGTCCCAGCCATGTCACAAGTCACACCTTATTTATGGATACCGATCAGGTTGACGTCATTAAATACAATTTCATTAAAATTGTTTACTGTCTACGTTCCCTGCGTATGCGTAGACACAACCTATGACGTAATTATGGTTTCATTAGGCTACAATTCTATTATGCATGCTGAAAGCTTTTCCTGGATATGCGCATGCGTGCAATGCACGATACACCAAAGACGCGCATGTTTATAACTGAGGCGCAAGTACATGTTATTTGAGAGTTGAACTCGCGCAGTCGCGCATTATTCGTGTGCATTATGAGTAGAACTGGGAACCATTGGGCTCATGTAAACTCAACATGAGCACTATTGTCTTTAAAATACTGGATTCGGATTTCGGATTAGGCCAATGTAAACCTGATCTGAGCACTATTGTCTTAAACTAGCTCGATAGACTAAAAGTCTTAAAAATACTGGATTCGGATTAGGCGAATGCAAGCCTGATCTGAGCACTATTGTCTTAAAATAGCTCGATAGACTAAAAGTCTTAAAAATACTGGATTCGTATTAGTCTAATGTAAGCCTGATCTGAGCACTTTTGTCCTAAAATAGCTCGATAGACTCAGTCTTAAAAATACTGGATTCGTATTAGGCCAATGTAAGCCTGATCTGAGCACTATTGTCTTAAAATAGCTCGATAAACTAAAAGTCTTTAAAATACTGGATTCGTATTAGGCCAATGTAAACCTGATCTGAGCACTATTGTCTTAAAATAGCTCGATAGACTAAAAGTCGTAAAAATACTGGATTCGTATTAGGCCAATGTAAACCTGATCTGAGCACTTTTGTCTTAAAATAGCTCGATAGACTCAGTCTTAAAAATACTGGATTCGTATTAGGCCAATGTAAGCCTGATCTGAGCACTATTGTCTTAAAATAGCTCGATAGACTCAGTCTTAAAAATACTGGATTCGTATTAGGCCAATGTAAACCTGATCAGAGCACTGTTGTCTTAAAATAGCTCGATAGACTAAAAACGTATAATTGTTGTGCACATCATTCTTTATTACCCGTAATGCTTTAACGAATTGTACACAGTGCATACTCCTAATAAGATAATCAAAAAATAAATGAGTCTAGCCTCCTATTCATGCCAGTAGGCCTAACCCTAGTCCCAGGCTCCGCACAGTGGGCCGTAAAAGCGGCTCCAGTCCGCGCGTCCTCTGAATCAAGCCTGGGAAACTCTTGGAAAGGCCCTCCGGCAAATAATGCCTGAGCGGAAAGACCAACTCCAATAGTAAGTCGAGGTAGGAGTTCTTGCGTAGACAGGTCCTAAAGTCAGTGTCCCAGTAGTTCATATGCCCAATTGCGTTGTAGACGGGTTGGAGGGAATTGGAGCAGGTTGGGTCCTCGTAGACAGTCCCCGAGCACTTCCGGCCCCCTTCCCCCTTCTCAATGAACAGCTCGTTCTGACTATGGACGAATCCGGGGAGGAGGAGTTTTGGGACGGGGTCATTCCGGTCCACGACCCGGACTGCTGGGAATTCCAATCCATTCATGTACGTGGCAAAGGCCAAGTTCCCAACCCGCGGCGCCCCGTACGTGTAGAGCTCCACCGGAGTGCCTGCTGGGAGGGCTCGCGTGTATTTGAGCATGAATACTGTGAGCGTGGCCAGGGCACCCCCGAGGCTATGACCTGTGATCACGACCTTGAACTTGGGATGGGCCGAGGTCAGGTTCTGGAGGCTTGACAGAATGTTGGGGTAGAGGGACTGCGTGGCGGTGTAGAAGCCGGAATGAACACGGATCCCTGAGCCAGCTGAGGTCATCAGCATGGTCGTGTCATGGAGGGCGTTGGCCACGTTCACAGTCCCACGGAAGGAGACCACGATTTCCTGGGTCTCGGTCACTATGGCCACCAAGGCCAGTGTATTGTGCACAGTGTGGGAGAGTATGGTCAACACATACATTCTTACTCACTTCAATCCGAAAAGTAGGAAAGGTCACCATTATTCGGCATTACTAAGGGTGACCTTTGGCGGGAAAGTTAGACGGTTCTTTATATCAAACTACTTTGCGGGTGAAATTCGAAAATATGAACTTTGTGAAGATGTCTCACTTATAATGAATCAAAACGTGCAAGCGCAGACTACACGAAAAAACGCGTTTGCGCAGGTCTGTGTCGTAATCTAAAATATACGTAATGAGATACCCAAGATTGAGACACATTTTATTGCTTTGAAAAATCATGACTTATAGTAGCGAAAATGATTAAGAATTTTGGAAGAATCCAAATTATTTTAAGGAAAAAATGATCGCATTGCATGAAAATGGGCGCCGTTCATAAACTTTTCCATCATTTTCGGAGTGAAATTGACCAAGAATGTAGTACCAGGTTGGAGGGGCGGGGCCGAATGGAGTGGCAATGGTGACAGGTCCATGAAATATCGAGGTCATTGCAGTAGACCGCTGCGGCGTAGCGGGCATAGTGCTTGGCGGCAGTGAGCGACGGGAAACTTAGCGTATTGTTGAGGAGCGGGAGGCTATTGTTGAAGCGCGTATCGGCCAGGACCCCGAGCTCAAGGTACTGAACGGCAGTCCTGATCCAGTCAAAGGTGTCAGAGGTCACAAAGGTCAGGCTCAAGATGAGGAGTGCGGAGCACGACCTACTCCGCATCACTGGACCTGTTCACCATGCTACCAGACTTGCACTGAACCAGTACCTACGCAATATGAGTTCCATTGCTCGTAGACCTTAGTCTGCATTTTTTATGGCCCATTAATTAAGTGACACACAAAGTTTTTTACTTTACGAACTTACTGTAACAATTACGAATTTAGACATTACACATTCCAATAACTCGTCTGTCGGTTTAGTAACAATCGTCGGTGATTGCAAGTAATATTGTTGCAGCATACCAGATCGGATACGTAATATACCGTAATACGTAGTCATTAGTTGTACAAGCCTTGTGTGCTTTGAATGTAATCAAACAACACGGTTGCGCATACGCATGCGGACGCATTACGTTTACAATCGTTTAGCCCTACACCACGGAAACTGAAACTAATTTGGCGCCGTTACAGATTTCACCCGTCCGATTTGCTTACCGTTCCTAAAGGAGTACCACGTGGCGGGTAAGCTGGGAGATACCCGGATCCGGCGGGAAAACAATACAATGGTGGCGGGTTGGGGAAAGACAAACAATCGTAAGTGCGCCAACTCAATGGTAATTCAAAATGTTGCTTAAAGCGCGCATTAATAATGATTGTGGGACTTGACAGTTGAGATCATTGGAAGCAGCACACTGCAGTACGTGAAGGTCCCAATCCAGCCCAATATATTCTGTCGAATAACCTACCGATCCTACAACGTTGGGAGGGCACAGGTATGCTTGTTCCTCATAAATACGCTTTTTCAGAGCTAAGGCTCTAAATAATTTCCGATTTGACAATACGACTTCCAGATCTGCGCGGGCGGGGTCAAGAATCAGGATTCCTGTTTAGGGGACTCAGGTAAGTACTGGGAATAGGACTTGGAGGTCATGGGTCAATCTTTATAATTTTTGGTATTTGGTACACAGGAGGCCCGCTGTTCCTCCACGCTAACCCGGGTAAGGGCTCGAGCTCCCGCGCCGTCCGCGCCTTCCAGCTCGGGATCGTTTCCTTTGGGAAAACAAAGTGCGGGAAGGGGAACGAGCCGGTGGTCTATACACGGGTCAGGAACTACTTGACCTGGATCCTAGACTCAATGAGGGAATAGAGTACAGGCTCACTGTACCTCACAACAGAATCTGTAGTAGTCAATATTATGTATACAATAAAATTGTTTGTCTGTCTCGTCTTGAAAACGAAGACTTTTATTTTGAATTCAATTAGTGTACATTTTGAGCATAAAAATTATTGATATACAGGAAACAGATGACGCTGACAGAGGCGCTCTATTAACAAATATTGTTGGTGTACCTCAACCTTACGTACAAACTATTTATATAGCTATCTTTATAAGGTATTTAATGCTAGATCTCACAGCTAACAGTTATAAAGTAGATTACGGGAATGAGCTGGTGCGAATTATAACAATTTTAGGCAGATACCGATTGGGAAAACCAGGAATGGCAAAACTACAAGAGCTGAATTATAAACACATCATCATTTTTGCTAATAGGCAAAATTCGCGCCAGAAAAATGTAGAATTTACCGGAAAATGCAAAATAACTCTTCGCAATTCGCAAGTCTCTTCCAAAAGCACAACTGAGCAAACCAAAGTGGTTGCAGAAATTGGCAAAGTGAATTTCTAGCGCAGAAGTTACCTTGGGTAAAGGTTAACGTTAGTTTTTACTTACTATTTATAAGCTAGGCTCATTTTGCCAATTAGGGCTCAGCCAATTGATCATAAAGTCATAAGCAACTTCCAAGGCCGGGAGTAGTTAGCTTATGTGAACACAATGTATTGTTCTTACGTTGAATTTAAATTTCATGGTCTCAAAAGTAAAAACTTATGAATTGATATTCCCAAATATTATTGGGTGATTTTGGAATTTTGCAAGTATTCCAATTCCTAATTCCTCATAAGATAAAGATTCATTATTAGCTCAAGTGACAGTTTTTCCGCATCTGGCCCCCAGCTGACGTTCCGGCCGGCCTCCGACTCGTATTCTCGCTTTCGGCAATGGCCGTGGCTAGAAGGAAGTCTTCCTGCTCTTGGGTCAAGGGTTCTGATCCGGAGATGGACGTTCCTGCCATGGAGGCCTGAAGGGCAAGTTGGAGGGCTGTGTCCTCAGACTGCAAGAAAATAAGCAAACATTTTAGCAAAATACTTCACGAATATGCATTACAAAAATAGTTGAAAATATTGGGAATACTGAAAACAATGTAATATTGTCACTTACCAGGCTTCCCTGAATAGTTGAATGACTATACGACGTCCGGATTCCGTTGTTTGAGTCAGAAGACGCGACGGAACGTCCGGCCCGGCCATTGCTGAGAGACCGGCTCTTTGCGGCAGGGGTTGGGGCGGGATTCCGTGACATTGCTGCTAAGGCAGCCTTTCCGAGCGGCTTAGAGCTCAGCTGCGTGCAGGAATGGTCCTGGGGATGACGATGGCGGAGGCAGTAGTTGAGTCCGCACTTATCACAGATCACAGGAATGAGCTCCTTCTGCTTACAGCCTTTGCAGGAGCACCGGTTCGAATAGACGAGCTGGAAGGGCGGAAAGTAGAAATGCTCAGGGTTTTTATACATAGATCACTAATACATTCTGAATTTTACAAGGTTTAGTACAATTTTGAATTTCTAAACGACTGTTAGGGAATTAGTTACCTTTCTATGATTCACGGCCCGGTCGGACTGACAGTCAGAGTCAATGTGACGACTCACACGAATGTCTGGCAGCTCGTCCGCTCTCCCCGGAATCGGCGTGTTGCAGAGGGGACAGACCGGGACCTGGACGTTCTTCGTGTAGGCAGCTGGGCAGTTATGGCTCTCGTACTTGTAGTGCTCCCCACTAAAAATTTTAATGAAATAATAAAATATAGTTAAAGGTAGTAATAGTATTACTAAGGTACCATAATAAATACGTCATGTTAATTATTATGCATGAACTAATTTATACGACAGTCGCTTACCAAAACGTCTTCTTACAGGCATCACATCGAACCGGCAGGAAATCTAAGGAAATGAATCAAACAGTCACGAGTTAGCAAATTAGTTAAATACATAAGACGGCTTTAGGATTTCGAGTTCAGATCATTTATGCATTCGGTATACAACAGCGTAATATATATTTGTACTTTTACTTGAACGTTAATTGGATTATGACATGACCCTAACCCCTCTTGACTCACCAAGCTGTCGACAGGTGGGCTCCGTACAGTTCTTCCCTAAACCTGGGAGCTCCATTCTAAGGCTTGTTGGTATTAAAAAATGAAGTTGCTCGTGTATCGTTCACCTTTGAGCTTGACCTGATTAATCGATTAATGGAATGACGGGGTGTAAGATCAAGAGAGGTGTCACTGATGAATTTTGAATTTAGAATCACGGGTCAGCAGTTCAGCAGTCAACGGGATGATGACGGGATGAGTGCAGAGATGTAAATGAGCCCAATGACTCAGTTTTAGTTCTATTTGTACTAGTAATTTTGTGACGTCAACTGGTCGACGTCCTGTGACCCAGCCAGGAAGGGACTGTACTTAACCTAACCTGGCGAAGTGACGAAATAAATAGTGACGAAGCAGAAATACAAATTATACTGAGACCTAATGTACGAGAATGTTCGAATTTGAGGGGTTGGCGCTAAACTTGTAATCTAACTTGACTATACGGACTACGGACTACTACGGAATGGCTTGACGAATCACAGAAACCTGCAGATTTACCTAATTTTGCAAAAAGTAAATTAGAAAATGACAGCACTGAATATAAGTGTAGCCTTTCGGCGAAAAACCAATTCATCAAGTAATCGTTCGCTTATAATATGTTGCAGCCATATTTCAGGAAGAGTTGTTGAGAAAATTACGCAACAAAACAAAAATTACCACTATTTAAAAGCGATTACTAATCAATATATGTATTATGTATTTTAATTAGGATTATCATTTACCCTAATTATGTACACTTTGCTAAAGTTGTATATTTTGAGAAGAAACTTATGGCAATTTTGAGCAAGTCTATTGACAGAATTTACAATCATGTTTGACACCTTTTACGTAGTAGGTGCCTAATATCAATACCGATATGGAATGGAGGGTTTATTTTATAAGTTAAAAGCTAACCGCTGTCACATTTTCGCGAATATTTTCCATTTATTTACCGTGAAATTTTTCGAAAAATATCTACTTGAATCTTCTCGAAACTAATTTTGACCCAGGATTACGAGGAACGTAAATTAGGAAAATACTTCAATTAATACAGGTACCTGCGTTTATAAACCTTATTCCTAAAAATATGGTGTGCAAATAAATATAACGAGTATTATGATACACTTTCTTTTAAATTATTTTCGTCTTTCTACAAAAATCACAGATAACTGAACCGCCTATTTTTATGGTAAATAATATATAATTAGCTGACTTCCCCTCTTTCAACTTCAACAACAAAAAAAAATACGATTTTGCTCTTATTTCCAAATATGAGAATATCTCCAGATAGAGTCAACTGTCTGTGTAGGCTTCCTTGTTCCAGGTATCCGTTTCCTGTTCCAGAAAATCGCCAGGAGGGGAGCTATGACTAAAAATGCCCAGCCTGTTACATTGTCAGGATGGCCGAGTGGTCTAAGGCGCCAGACTCAAGCGTAAGCTTCCGTTGTCATGCAATGGGTACTCTGGGACTTCTGGTCCTCGAATGAGGGCGTGGGTTCGAATCCCACTTCTGACACATTTTTTGACCTTTTCACCTTAGCTTAATAATGCATTATCCACATGTCCTATTTGGTCTTTGTACCTATAGTACTGTAAAAATTAGAAAACCGCGCTTCTCCGCCATATTGAAACCAGCGCTTTACCGCAGGGCGAGTCTTTGTCTTTTTTTCGCTTTTTTCTGGTAGCCTTTCTCACAAAATGCAATTTTTAATAGAATTTCATTCGTTATAAACTGGTTCGAAGTGCAAGTGCACCGAACACTAAATATAGTGCATACTACAAAGGGAACAAAATGTAATTTCGCTATTGGTAATCCTAAAGAGAAAGTCCGTACCGCAGACAAGGAGCATTTTGGATCTAAAACGGGGTCAAATATGTCTAAATCAATAAATAGGGTCAAATTCCTTATGATATGATAAGACTATAGGAAGAAAAACTGAGTTGATGTTTGCTTACAGCCTAATTAACAGGGACAGTCTCAGAGCACCTGAGATTGAGAGAACAATGACAATCAATGGAGACGGAAAGTCACGAGACACGAAAATAATGACACGAACTTGCGAATTAATGGAAACTGATCTTCATCAGAAGACTCAAAGATCAAGCGGATCCGTATCTCGAGGCATAAATGTCTATAAGAGTCGGGAGCGACTTCCGTAGAAAGCTTAGTCCCGTTCTGGCATTTCGGAATGGAAAAACTCATAACCTTAACCTTCTGGGTATTACTACTAGGCTGGATCCCGAAAATCTGCCATTCGACGGGGACTGGGCCCTGTGTCATAGTGTGAGTTCCAATTGACCTCACTGACCATAAGGGCTCAATGTCAATCTATACTTATTTGTCTAGGGAAGCCACCAGAGAGTCTCTCTGCATTCCGGCCGAAGCCATCAATGAAGCCTTTGGAACTGCCCGCCATCGCCTTGACCTCCAGCCCGCAGGTCAAGCTCAGGGTCACGTCCACATCGGGGATATTGAGCGGCTAGGCCTGGCCCTAACCCTGACCACTGAAATCCTTGCAAGACAATTTGGACTTAGCCATGACCAGATACGTTCATTGCTGCCAGAGCTTGACCTGAGGTCTACGGATATCCCTGGATTCTGTCCGGCACAGTTTTGGACTCAGGATAAGACGTGTGATGTATGCTTTGTATACTAATGTCAAATTTCCGACAATGATGCCCAATGCGCAATGGCGCCTAATTCAATTTACAAATCCACGTTGCGTACAGCTGGATCTCTTCCGATCGCTATCAGGTCGTTGCAACAATGTGAACCACCCGACATGGGGCTCAACTTTGACCCCATTTCGAAACCTTCTCCCGCCTCATTATACGGATGGGGTAAGTCTGCCCCGTGGAAGTCATGACCTTCGAAGGTCAACACTCCCGTCCCCAAGGGTCGTGTCCGCCACGGTACACCAGGACGCCTACCGCCATGATCACTCCGTTACTGTGATGCTCGTTGCATGGGGTAAGAATGCAGTACAGATAAATGTACTGCGCACGCGCATGCGCCGATACAGTATTCTCTTATTATACTGCGCATACTCAGGCGTGCCTATATTTTAATATTACTCTGCGCATCCGCATATTGTATATAAAAATTATGCTCTTATTACTCTGCGCATCCGTACATTTTGCTATACACTAATTGTTCTGCTTCTAGGACAAATGATCGACCATGACATTACGCTTACGGGCGACTCGAAAGGTAAGAAATACCCGACCGATTTCCGCTTCCTGTGTTATTCGAAAAGTTGCGCATATTTAAGACTTCACATTTCAGATACAACTACTTCAAAGGAGCCCGACTGCTGTGCCCAAGAGGACCATGGAACCGTTCACCACAACTGTTTCCCTATTCGAATCCCGCCGCATGACCCCTTCTACGGACACTACGCACAGACTTGCATGAACTTTGCCAGGTCACTGGCTGGGGTCAGGCCCGACTGTCGACTCGGTAAAGTCCTACTTTTACTAGCTAGGCAAGTTCTTGGTATTTAATGGATTATCATATGCAGGCCCACGAAAGGCTTTCAACTTGCTCAGCTCATTCTTGGACGCCAACTTCGTGTACGGAACAACGCCTGAAATCGAAGAGAGGCTCCGAGTTGGAAGAGGCGGGCTTCTGAGGTCATTCCCAATATTTGAACAGATTGGGCTCAAAGCGCTGCTACCGCTCAAGACGGAGGAGCCGGACGACGGATGCATTCGACATGATCCCAATCAGTTCTGCTTCATGGCCGGTACCCAAACTATTGAAATACGTATCGGATTTTCAAATACATAATATACTCTGTAAATTGTAGGAGACGTTCGTGTGAACGAGCAGCTTGTCCTAACTGTTCTCCACACCATTTTCATGCGGGAGCACAATCGGATTGCTGGAATTCTTGGAGAAATCAATCCACATTGGGAGGACGACCGCATTTTTCAAGTAGGTTAAAAAATGTCCAATATTATTGAATATTGGACTGAAATTTTATATTTGTTCAGGAAACTCGCCAGATCCTGATAGCTACCTTCCAGCACATCACTTACAATGAGTTTCTTCCAATGATTCTGGGCAAGAGCTTAATGGCGGAATACGGCCTGGAACTCCGAGGACACGTAAATATTGACCAATCAGGAATCATCCTAATGACCTTCGCTCCTATATACTGTAATCCCTACATTTGAAATTCAGGGTTACTGGGCAGGATACGAGCCGTTCCTTGACCCGACAGTGAGCGAAGAGTTCGTGACCTCTGCCTTCCGGTTCGGTCACTCACTTCTGCCCAAGCGGATCGAGAGATGGTCACACGGGCATCGATATATCGGTAAGCCTGCACTTGAACTCTGACCTCCTGGACTCCTTGATTCCATTTATGATTTGGTTAGACTCCCAGCCGCTCCACAAGCTCCTCCGCCAGCCCTTTGACCTCCACAAGCCCGGCTACCTGGACACCTACCTCCTTGGAATGGTCAATCAGCTGGCCCAGGCCATGGACGAAGGGGTCACGGACCAAGTGACCACGCTCCTCTTCAAAGAGCCCCACAAGCTCTTCGGGCTCGACCTTGCTGCCATCAACATGCAGCGGGGGCGGGAGCACGGGGTACCCGGCTACACGGCCTATAGGGAGCTCTGCGGGCTCCCGCTGGTAGAGGACTGGCCTGACCTTGTTGGAGTCATGCGGAATGACACAGTTCGGCGCTATGCCAGCCTCTACAGTTCTCCAGCTGATATTGACCTTTGGTCCGGCGGGGTGTCTGAGCTGCCGGCTGAGGGCTCACTCCTTGGTCCAACGTTTGGCTGTCTGGTAGCAGAGCAGTTTGCGAGGCTTCGGCACGGGGACCGGTTCTGGTACGAGCTCCCGGACTTGCCTTCCAGCTTCACCAAAGGTCAGCACTCCGTAACTGTCAACTCAGACCTTGCCTTCCGAATTAACGTACTTAATGCCCGTTATTTTTGTTCAGAACAACTTGGAGAAATTCGTAAGGTCAAGCTATCCCGACTCCTGTGCGACAATAGCGATGACCTCAAAACGATTCAGATCTATGCAATGGTCTACCCGAATCCGGACACGTAAGTCAGCCTAGTACATTTATAAATCTACCTAGGTAAAGCTTCTGGTTTTAAATCATATGCTCTGAATTTCAGGAGCCCAAGGGTTCCGTGTCAGGGTCACCTCCTCCCAGGGCTTGACCTGGAGAAGTGGCGAGAGGCGCCTCTATCGGTAATGCAGATCTAGCAACCATCTTAAATCAGATATTTCATAACAATATTTTGTGCGCTTCCAGTATGCCCAGTACTTGCCGGCCACGCTCACTGTTCAGCACTACGTGAACGAGTCTGACCTGCAGTACTTCCAAAACCTCTACGACTCCGAAACGTACCGAACAATAGTTCCGACTCGAATAGAAACTACGGAGACTGAAGTTGTTCAGGAGGTACCCTTGACCTTGACCTCTGAGGAACCCGGAGAACTTGCCACTGACCTTCGACCTCCTCCCCTCATTCATATTCCGGAGACTACGGAGTCACTGAAGGGGGAAACGGACGACATCCATTATGAGAGCTCGGGGTCAAGCATCCCAATTGTATACAAAGTTCCTACTGTCCGGGCAAGGTCATACCAGAAGAGCCGAAGTCCTCGATTGCCCCCGCCGTTCCCTGGTTCCCCGTTTCCGGGATGGTCTGGGCTCTTTAGCCCGAACCCGGGTTACTTGGTAAAGCAACAGTTCAGAGTCTACAGGCCGCCTCCCTATGTGCCACAACAGGCTACGAAGTCACTGGGCGGCTTATGGCAGAAGGCATTTGGATAAGGAGTCCATACGCTACAGACTATAGACAGACGCAGGCTATACTAATAACTGTTAAATAATTTTGTTACCAACCTTTGACCCTTCACATGGAAAAAGGCAAAGGTGGATTTTATTCTACAAACCGATGTCGAATGTCGATTATCGTTCCAATAGGAAAAATTCAATTAAACGTACGTCTTCCAACTGAAATCCTGGAAATACGTTGCCCTTGAAAAAAACGTAGTTGTTCAAAGCAAATTATTGCTCATAGTTTGCCTAACTAAAATTACGTATTATCTCTAAAACAAAGTTTCTTGTATCTCGGTATTTGAAATAAGTCTTCCTCAAAATGTTGTAAAAACTTCTTGAACTACGTTGACATTGAAATAAACGGTATTATGATTTGGGATCAAGCAGCTCCTATTTTGTAAGTTTACATATTTAAAGGATATAGCACACACAGCATGGGAAACATCCCCAGCTAGGCATTTATGCTAGGATTTAACATTTATTCAGCTTAATACTTCCAATAATAAAATGGAACCACCACAGGCGGTCTAGAGTGAAGATGGCGTCGAACGGAGCCAAAGGTTAACTTACTACGTCCTAAGCATCACCTAAGAAATCACTCTCCAAAGTTTCCAGGAAATCGATCAGGCGCACATTGCACATGCATACTCTGCGATGTTCTTTACTGGCTACTTAAATCAAAGTCTTGTGATCTTTTGTTTATAATTGGAAGAGAAGGAGATCGTCTACAATTTTTGCTTAGACAGCTTTACAATCCAAGAAGGTACAAGGCAAAGCCACGATGCACATAAACATAACTCGCACTACTTTTGTATTAATTTAAATACCTCCCCACTACTGACTATTAGTTTACATTTCTACTTACATATTATGTACGAGAAACGGGCAAAAAATGCCCTGTGACCCTGTCCTTAAATGCTGTCAACTTCAACTGTACTGTTGAAATTCCTAGACCGGTTTTTATTACAGATATTAAATACGCTCTAAATTATTCTAAGAAATCAGAAGTAATCAGGATTATGTAGTACTTACTAGATGACAACAGAGTAATACTAAGTAGTTGGTGCTTTGTTGGTAGAAATCACAAGTTTCACATGAATCTAGCTTAGGAACACAAATTCATAACTAGGCGGACTCTGGCTACTTAATAGCTTGAGACCGTTTCTTCTTCCCGCCGCCGGCGCCAGGGATCCGTTCCTTAACTTCCGGAGCCTCCGGAGTAGCTTCCGTTTCCGTCTGAATAGACAAGGCCGGGTCCACGGCTGCTGCTACCGCTGTTGGAGCCTCGGGCCGCCGGAGGACCTTGTTCAGAATCCGCTTGAGTGCCTCCTTCTTGGAGACGATGGGCTTGAGACGGAGGGTCTTGGTAGTAATGTTATGGATTGGGCCAAAGGCCAAGGCCACCACGGTGCAGGTCAGGCAGATCACGTTGTAGGGCATCGAGAAGTCCGGCGTGGAGAGGTTGACGAGGAGCTTACGGGAGTAGTAAAGCTCCGGCCCAGCCGCTCCTGACCTGTTGACCTCAAAGGTGGCCGGCTCCAAGTAGAAACCGTGATTGGCGTCTGGCGGATACTCGTCCCACTTCAGGTGGCGCTTCTCAACGAGGAAGCGCAGGCTGGTCGTGGAGGCGGGTGGGAGGAGCAAGTCCATCTCGAGCTTGTGGAGGACTTCCCGGTCACGGCCTGGCGTGTAGTGGAACAGGCGACCTGGAATTGACATAACAGCATATTCCTAATTTTTCTCTGGCTCGAAATGTTCTCCCAAATGTATCTGAAGGCACATATTATAATTATAATTGCATACCTGGCTCAGCCAGCATTTTCAACCCTTCCGGTTTGACCTCAATCTTCATTGTGTGAAGGTACGGCCGAATGTACCAAGGTAAGACCTCCACGTAGAGAACCGGGAGCGGCGTGGAAGGCAAATGGTTAGTCATTTCAACTATTATTTCCCCGTATTCTTGACCGTAACCTAAGAAATAATATAAAAAATAATCTGAACTCTGACAGAACTTCAATTTTATATCATATTTTTGGAGCCGTCAAAGTCAATCATATCTACTTACCGCCCATATACTTGACCGGACTGAAGACGAGATCAAGGTCACTAGGCTTCCCTTCCGGAACGTCCACCATCTTGAGTGTGTTAATGGACGTATAGTCTTCGACTCGTGTCCACTTGCCGCCCTTCCATATTTCGAGGCTAGTCTGGCTGGCGGGATGGCAGGGGAAGAGCCCGTTCTGCCCAAAGACACGTTTTGCAAAGTAGTCAGTGGGACGGAGGCGGCCGTCTGCAGGTCGATCAAATACGAGGAAGAGTGTTAGCTGGAGCCTGACCCCGTCCGAGTTTTCAGTGACCGAGATCCCAGCCGAATGGTAGTGAGTGTTGAAGACTTGCTTGGAGCGGATTAGTGAAGCTAGACCCCGCTGGAATAATAATCACAAATTAATTAATCTTCATTATAACAGCAGTCTTTAACGGAACTTTATGTATTTTTGTACGTTGTACTTACCGACAGGCCACAAGGGAGCAACTTAGTCCAAGGCGTAAGGTTTTCCGTGCAAATGTGCTCCTTGGCCAGGGCCCCTACTCGGACAAAGAGCGGGTTCGCGTATTTCTTGGATAGGATGTTCCCTTGTGGTCGGTAGGCGTATCGAGGTGACATGGACGTCCTCTCGTCAAGGAAATTAAGGGAGGCACACGTGAGGCCGCTCAGCCGGCTTGTCAGGCCCTTCCAGTTCTCTCCAGCTTTCCTGCAATATGAAAGTAAAATTAGCAACTTGTTAAGGCATTCTGTGTAAACTTGAGCTACACAACAAATTCACATTGAAAACTAACTACAAATATTAAAAAAGCAAAATTAAATGCATTTAAAAAAATTCCACATGAATTAAAACAAACAAAGTAGATCAATGCGTAGTAGTATCATATTTGCATGAACTCACTCATTATTGGGTGCCGTGAACCAGGCCCGTACATGTGCCCCACTGGGGGCCGGGACCAAGGGCTGACCCCAAGTCTCTGTCCGCCAGTGACCCTGCGTGAGGCTGAAGTGGAGCTCATGGACAGAATGGGCACTGAGGACCTCAGCCAGCGTCCTTGGGAAGAGGCGTGAGAAGTTGGTCAGCTCCTTCTCCTGGATCCGAAACTGGAAGAAAGTGTAGAGGTGACCCGAGGGCAAGGACTTGACCCGCAGCAACTCACTATACTCATCCTCTGTCCCACCCACAAGCCAGACCCCCAGAAGGACACAGAATACGACTGGACCAAGCCCCATCTTCTGATGTCACAAACTCAAAGGTCAGGTCAAAGTAAATTAGTTACAATCGTCTTTCTCTAAAGTGAAAGTGACACTTCGAGACAACTGGAGTAGTAGTGGAATAGAGTTGTCGACTACAGTAAACTGCTCCAGCCTCAGGACAATAACCTACCAAAGTTTATTTCAAGCTCTGTCCTATTTGACCTTTTTTCCATTAATTTAGACGCTGAATTAGTTTGAAAACGGTAAAAATATAACTACTTACCATGGGTTAGTTGGGATATACGTAACAAATGCGAGGTTACATAATTAATGGGCCTAAGTTTTAAATGTGTTGGTTTATGTATATGTAACAGTGGTAGCTGTTAGTAGGACCCGGTTTATTTACGAGGAATATTAAGGCTTTTTAAAATGATGGAACATTGGCACACGGAATAAAGTCTCAACCTGCCTCAAAACCGAAAATATGCAGATAATAATTTGGCGAAATCGCAGGCGCTGGTAATCTTAAGTTTACCTATCTAGCTTGTGCGCTTGTATTTAGTTTTATTCAAAACTATCCAACACTATGGGGCACTAGGCATATGAGCCACTACTGACCTCTGATCTTTGATCTATGTACGTGTGAATTGAGGCCTCTGTATGGAAGGGAGTGAAAGATATGATTATGATTAATCAAGAACTACAGTATACTATATACACTATACATTGTGTATAGTTGTTAGTACAGTTACTTACTATTAATTTACGTAGTCTTAAGTCAGAACTGACGAGCATAGAAATCTAGAGTGACTTTTGAGTATTTTCCACATTATTTTCACCAAACTATATTCCAGGAGTTTAAAAAAGGCATTCATTTTGACGTTATCTTTTAAAAGGAGCACCACAAGATTTCAACTGTATTTTCAGAGTCCGGAGCATTTCTGTTCAACAGCATCTAGATCTAGACAATAATTTTGAAAATACGTTCAAGCTGAACCGGGCCAGAATGCGTCCCGAAATCAAGCTCACGCCTGCCCAGCTTCGTGAGTACAAGGAGGTTGGTGCCATATGCCTCCGGGACGTATTCTCGTCATCCTGGGTCGAGAAGGTCATCGCCGGGATCGACAAGAACCTAGAGTCCCCCAGCGTCTACGCTGAACGGCTGCCAAGCGACTCGGGCGGAGCCTACTTCAACGACTACTGCAACTGGCAGAGCATCCCCGAGTTCAAGGAATACATCTACAAATCAGGAGCAGCGGCCATTGCGGCCCAACTAATGGAGTCCACGACCGCCATTTTCTACCACGAGCACGTCCTGGTCAAGGAGCCCGGCTCCTCCTGCCCAACCCCTTGGCACATGGACCACGCCTACTACCCCATCGAAGGGAACCAGGTCAGAACATGCGTTTCTATGATGACCTTCTGTTTCGATAATGTGTAATTTGTAGGCCTGCTCCATTTGGATGCCGGTGGACGAGATTGGAGCCGAGAGCACCGTGCGCTTCGTGGCTGGATCTCACCGTTGGCCCGGCATCTGGATCCCGCGTAAGTTTGCAACGCTTCAAAACTACGCTCTGACGGAGTCGCTGGACCAAGGCAAGTACGTGGACGGGCTGGAAGACTCTGTAGTTGAGCGGGATTATTCCATTGTGGGCTGGGACGTGAGGCCAGGGGACTGCGTCGTGTTTCACATGAAGACGCTGCACGGGGCCCCGGGAAACGCTTCCAAAAGTACGTCTAGGCGGATCCTGAGTACAAGATGGCTGGGTAATAGAATTAGGTCAAAGGTTATCTAACTCCATTGAAGATTCTAAGTCTCATGTATGTATGGTGTGAACTGAATAGGGGATGACACGGTAATTGCCCGGCGGCCATGGGAACTGAGTCCTCCTACACTGGGAGGGCTTCAATATGGAGACAAAGCTGTTTCTAAGGAATTCCCGCTCATTTGGACCTCTACCTGAATCTGAATCGGCGTGTCAGTTACAGGTTATACAGTAAATACATACACAATGAAGGATGAAATTAGTTAGCCTGCATTTGATTCTACCAGTGAGACAGTAATTTAGTTGTCTGGGTAGAAATGATATTAAATGATTACAATATAGTAAACGCTGAGAATAGTGTGGCCGAAGCCATAATCGTAAACTTTATTATTTAAGCCATGAGGGTTAGGCTTAGAATTAATTTTAATTGTAACCCACCGTGTTTAAATCCACTCGACCAATTATTCCACTGTGTTGAATACCAAGATGATGAATCCAGTGGTCGTTGACCTAGCATGTCTGACGACTCGTGACCCCATGACCCCCACACTCGAACTCACGCTTCAAGTCATGTGCCACCTTTCCCGCGAGGCTTTGGTAGATGACGCGGGCAGAGAGGAAGACAAAAGAGGCGCCGGCCAAGGGCCCAAGCCTTCCTCGAAAGATGCAGATCCAACCGTAAATGAGCCCAACCAAAATGACCCCGCACAAAATGGCTTCCAAGAAAAGCCAGAGACGGAGAATCCGTGGATTTCGCTAGAACAAATAAGGGTTTCTAAATGTTAGCATTTTGGTATTGGGTATTAGATTTAGCTATGAAAAATGCTTGGTAATTGCTTATTGAATTGACCCTTGGGTTAGCCACCTACCAGCCCGACTCCCTTCGTAAGGGTAACAACCAAAACGAACTGGATCACGTTCCAAGCTAGAAAGGCATACAAATAACAGTAATTTAAGGTTCAACATTCAACATTACGTTGACCTTTATAGCATTGAACTCGACAGCAACAATGAGACCCACCAAGCCAGCACATTCCGAATGCAACGGCATACTTTTTGATGTCCCTTGTTGGCTGCTTCACGGGCCAACAAAGTTGTTCTATCATCCAGTCATAATTCGTGCAAATGAAGAAGGCGTAGGCCAGCATTTCAATTAAGGAAACAACGAGAAGGACCTAAGGCAAAGTTGGTGTGCTCGTTAAAAATGCATGAATACTTTTAATTGATACTTGTGTATGATGTATGAACATTTCGTAATAATAACTAAATATTACGTAATTTAATTAGTAGGTTAAATTTTGGTGTGAAGTGTGAACTACCCATTCGATGTTGACCAGGATCCTGGCCCGTTTCCCGTAAAGAGACATCGTCAGGAGACTTGGCAAGGAAGACGCCCTTCCGTTGGGCAGACGTTAATATTAATTAGAAACTAAATTGCAAACTACGGAAGTCCACAGGTGACAACAAATTGGACCTTGGATGGTCACGACACAGATACATTTGAGCCAGGAGCGGTCTCATTCCCATATCACATGTCATAAGGCTAGTGACCATTTCCACAGCATTCACTGTGGGTAGACTACTGCACTTCTCTTTTCTTTGCGATTGAGCTCACATTTGGCTTGTATTTTTAGCTAGGAAGAAATATTACCTTTTTATGATAAAAGATTACCGGTTTAGGCAAAAATGTGACGAGCTCAGGAAGTATAATAAACCCACCTGGGAATATATAAATCGTGCTTTAAAATAGCCTATATGGTAATAGGAGCGTAACGGGTGCGTTATGTATAGGCAAAAATGTGAGGTTTTACACACCGGAGCTTGGAACCGAATTAGTCACAAATTGTACTTTTATTTACTTAT
>JAQFZY010000241.1:0-37268 GCA_034696285.1 Hypogastrura burkilli
AAGCTCCCAGAGGCGTTGTGAGTTGAGCGAGGGCGGTGAAGCGTTGTCCGTCAGGTTGGACCAAATCACAAAGGCTTAAGTCCAGGCGGGGTCTGGGGCCACCAGACCGGGTAGGAGAGCAGAAGCCAGTCCCGATGTGCTTGCGACCGAAGCCAAAAAGCCTGGGATTGATAGGTCTTGGTTAAAATTAGTTCTGGGATCTGTGGATAGTCGAAGAGTTAGAACCTGCGCTAACCTGCGTCCCTCAGCTACATCTGGGAACGAAAAGCTTCACTTTTGTGGTTAAATATGCTTCTGAGCTGGAAAAAGATTATGGGGTTAAAAAACCTTCTGGGTGTTAGAAATGCCTCTGGGGATGAAAATGCTTTTGAGGTCGAGAATGCATCTGCGGTTGAAATCCGTTTGGGGTTGAGAATGTTTTTGCAGTTTGCAGTCGAAAATCCTTATAGGATTGATAATGGTTCTGGTGTTAAGAATCCTTTCAGGGATTTAAAATCCCTCTGAGGTTGTAAAAGCTTCTCGGTTTTAAAATGTTTTTGGGGTTGAAAAGCTTCTGAAGGTGAAAAAGCTTCTCGGATTCAAGATACTTCTTCGGATGAGCATCTTTCTTGGCTTTAGAATACTTCTGCATGGTCGAGAATCCATGATCTTGGTTATACAATGATTCTGGAGGTGAAAATCCTTCTGGTGTTGGTCATGCTTCTGGGGTTGACAATGCTTCTGCGCTTGAAAATCCTTTTCGGGTTGAGAATGTTTTTGCGGTCGTCGAAAATCCTTCTTACGTTGAAAAGGATTCTGGGGCTGAAAGTCCGTCTGGGGTCGAGAATGCTTCACTGATTGAAAGTTGAGCTGGCTTTGAGCGTAGTTTATGTGTATCCGTTTTGTGAGCATAGCGAGTGACATCATATGCAGAGGAATTTGTATTGTGTACCCCGATTGCATTCTGTGTTGTATCGAGGAGTGTCAGTTCCGAGTCAGAAGCTGAAGAAGAGAGGTCAGGAACTACAGGTTCCCATCCCAGTAAACATAGTATCGCCCTCATCATCCGTCTCCGTCGTCATTTGTCATTCATTCCTCATTCTTCTCAATATTTATTCTGGTCGGATTCCGAGGTAAGAAGAACATAATATTTTGCATAATATTCCATTTTTATTTACCAGATTAAGACAAGACGCAAGATTAAGATAGGACACTACAATATTTTATTTCCCGTTACAAGTTACAAAGTTACAAAAACTGCTTGCTGCTACCGCTGAGCGTTATGTAGCCTGACGTGACCGTGTGGCTGTTATTGCTTTACTGTTGAATTGATTCATATCCGGTCTTGAATTTTTTATAAAAATATGTCATACTTATGTGCGTTTCGTAAATACTGTAAATACCTACCTATATTTTTGCTTTTGTTTTAAACTTAAAATTACACAACAGCACATGAATTGTCATTATAGTATTTGAGGATAGACTTAGGATGGATGAGTGTACCCTACTAAAAACTGCTGAACTCAACCGATGACTGAAGGTTACAACGTTTGAGTGTTGTAATTCGCTACAACTAACCAATCGTGTGGCGCGGACCACCGTGGGATAGGTTAGCTTTGTAGTTTGTAGTGATTACGACTCGACGACACAGAATACTTACACTGTATATCTCGAAAGGTACACTCATCCGAAGTCTAACCTTATTTGATATTGAAATTGCGTTAGTTCAGGTCTTATGGTCAACGTTAGGTGTTAGGACACGAGAAGCATTATGGCGCATTCAGCTGCGTATTGTATATTGATATTAGGGGATAGGCTCGAATTTAGGTTCTGGTTCAATTTTAAAACAGCATCCAGAAAGTAATATTACCTAAATCTAAATGCAAAATGCCTACATACTTAAACTCATTGGAAGTAAAAATAACACATTAATTATTTTGATTCTTGTTTGACTTGCAGACTTAATTCGTCACTCATCTTCCTCGTTCCTCGTACGACCGAGGCGCCTAGTGGAGTTTATACGTGTTTGTGCTTCTGCAAATCCTATTCTTGCCTTGTCATATCAATAATTTGGAGTTAGTCCGAATGGGTCCTGATTTTCTTTGAAAGCGCGATTTGTGCAACCTGACAAGCGGAAGTTTTGTTGATATCTTGTGAAAAGTTGACGATTGATAGACGATGATTGGAGAGTAGAGCAATTAGTATGGAAAATGAATCTACATTTTAAGCTCTTCGGTGGAATTCCTCCCTGACCCTGACCCCTCCCCTGGTCATATCTTCTAGTTCCAGCCTTATTTATAAGTTGAAGCAGGTGTTTGGTAGTGCTTGTTTATAATTCACTCAATGAAGAAGTGGACTGCGAAAGGAATGTCTTGTGTACCTTTTCGCTCCTGCAATCAGCACGTCGAGTACGTGGATAAGCGGCATCAGTCACTTTCGACAATCCCCGATGAGACTTTTCGATATGCAAGAACGCTGGAGGAGCTTCTTCTTGATGCAAATCATATTCGGGAACTTCCGAAAGTAAGCCTTGTTTATGTTGTTGTTTCGGTGTAATATGATTAAAATAATTACGACGAATGATGATAACTAGTATTACGTACAGTATTTAGTTATGCAGATATTCTGTGAGGAATTTACCTATATTACTTACCTACCTGATAATTTATTGAAAATCTTTGAAAATCAAAGATTTCCACCTTCGAATTGGAAAGGCATTTTGACCTTCATGTTATAAAACCTGGCAAAATCGCGCTTGTTTGTATTCAACTAAGCCAATTAAAAACGCAATCGAAAATTTTCCTCCTTATTAGCTCTTTTTAACTTGATGTACCTACCTTATTTCACCCATCCTAACCGTGGCGTGGCCTTGAGGCCTCAATATATCATACATATTGTACGGGAATATGATTCAGACACGCGTTTGATCGAATCTGATCTATAGAACCAATAATAGGGCGAATACTCCCTATACCTGTGCGGGTTGAATCAGTTCTAACCGAATAGGCATTGGCCAACACACAAGATTTTTCTTTGCCTGTATGTACTACATACTCTTGTTTGGGCTGAATAGCTCTTAGTCCCAAAAAATTATCGCCCGTACCTACTGAATTATGTAGATTAACTATGTTTAGTCACGATCAGTGCATGGAGCACTGACTCATACTTATGACGGTATTTCGTCTATATTTATCTATTGCTTACCTTTCAACGTATTAATACTACCCGACTTCTGCGTTTCATTATTTTGCAATACGCCGCAGTTCTTGCGCTTCTTTAATAAAAGCTCCAAAATTAATAAAGTTTATTCGAGGCAGTATGTAGGTATAAATCGGAACAATGATGTAATCGAGCTTAATGTGATATTGCTTTAACTAGTGCCAAAATTAAGTGTTCATTGGAACGTTTTTCGGATTCAGTGTTCATTCTTTAAAAATGGGTAGGTAAAGGTAGGTACCTACATTAGTAGGCGCCGTCTGGCTTATTTGTAATAGTTACTGTTACCTTCAACTATTAAAAATAGATTTGCGGTCTTTAGCTGGAAAGCTGTAGAATGTAAGAAATGGAGCACACTGAGAATGGGTATTGTGTGTAATTATGTGCCCCATTAGATACCTCCCGGAACTGTACTTTAAAATAAGTTGTCTAAATATAGACTGACTGACATGCCTGAAGTTTCGGTAAACATTAGGTTGGGACAGGAATTGAATATGAAATGCAAGCCTTGAACCTACTAACCCTTAATTAAGTATAAGTAGCGACTGCATGCGTACATTTAATATTTACTTACACCCTACCTATACTTTTGGTGAAATATTTACTGAACAAATTTCCATATATAATATATAACTATGCCTTTTTTCTCACAACAGCAACTGACCAATTTGACGAGGCTGAGAAAACTGTGCCTAAGTGACAATGAGATTCGGGAGCTACCGCAGAACTTGGGGAATCTGGCCAATTTGGCCGAACTAGATGTCTCACGCAATGGTAAGTTGTCAAGTATTTACCGACAATAACAATCAGTCTACTTGTAACTGTGTAACTGGTTTGGCATTTGCATGTGAACACTGCCCATTAATTCGTAATTCGGGGTTGGAGTCGTAAAGAAGATTAGGGTTCCTGTAAAGAGTAGTAGGTAGAAGTACTATGATTGGGAAATGAAGTGGGGCCCTTCGCCCTTCTTCCCACAGAATCCTATTGTCTTCCTGTCCGTATTAAATCAATAATTTATTGTGTGGTGTATTGTATCTCCTTTCAGAAATCCATACAGTTCCCGTCTCGGTCCGGAGCCTAACTCGTCTGAGGCATTTGGACCTGAGTAGTAATCCTATTTCAAGGTAAAAACTGGTTGAATCAATTTGTGTCTCTCTTTATGAATTTATTGCTTTCCTCGCTCTCTCCCAAAAGCCCTGGGACTTTGACACATGTTCGGTTCCGAGGCCTGATTTGCTGATCGGATTTCATGTTTTGGGTTTTGGTCTGTGGCCTATAAGAACTACAACATAGTATGCGTAACTGTTTAGGTATAGCAGTACAAGTGCAATATAGATTAGCTACTTATGGCTTTTCCTGGAAGGACTTTCCCTAGCAAGAGAAAGCTTTTTACGACATTACGACCCATCCTTAAGTCTCTTTGATTAATGCTATATTTACTAGTTGATTCTATAGAGATATCCTGGTACTATTTACTCAGTTACTTATATATAAATATTCATGCTTTCCCAGGAAGTTTGTTTATACTTTCACTTTGAGTTTACGAAGAATTACTGATTAGTACGAACACTTCCTATTTCCTATTCCCAATGCCTTTGATCTATTCATGCTACTCGTAACCTCGTAAGTTGTATTTTAAGTTCAGCGCAACATTCCGTAGACAGACATGATGATGAGATTTCCTCTTCATCATATTTAAACTTCCTACTTGAGCCTTAATGGGCTAACTTTGTTCATTTGTTCTTATACGAGAATGGAAGGCACTTACTTTTAGTTGGTACTTTTCCGTAGCATTACTCAATTACGAGATTGAGGAAGGCACTTCTACTTCTACTGTATATGTATATATAGATTAACTTGCTCAAGTCCGTGTGTAATTGAATTAAGGGCGGGAGATGTTTGAAGTGACTAATTAAAGGCAGAAAGTAATTTCTTCAACCATTCCTACTAGTAATAGTTAATAGTTTTAAGTAAAGGTGTGTAATATAGAGTATACTGTGCGCGATGTGCGACTACTACGGAGAAGGGAAAGCAACTTTCACGAGCTCACTTTACCCTATTAATTATAAGGATAATTTCCTCTAATTGAAAGCCTATCGTCTGTGGTTCTGGTTTCTCCAGTAAATGTCATTTTGACCTTTGCGCCGAGGGGGATCATATTGCGGAATGCAAAACTCATGCTTTAAGTCAGCTTTAGGCAATAGCAATAGGCTATAGGCTTATAGTCATTATCCGATGATGTCAATTGTTATCCGATGATGTGTAAGTATTGAGAACTAATTTACCCTTCCGCTTGAATTGTAGCTTACCGAGCTCGTTCTGTGAACTGAAATCATTAACCGTCTTAACACTGAATGATACGGCACTTACTGAACTTCCAGAAGCCTTTGGCAGGTAATCATATAATCATCAAATCTGTATCGGGTCACATTAGGGCGAATTCGAATTGACGAACTAATAGGTATAACAAAACTTTTTCCTTAGGCAGCCATTTATAAATTTTACAGAAATTAACTGAGTTTGTTAGGATATCCCATATTAGCCTATAACTTAGTTAGGTTATATTTGACCATGTTAAATTATAACTTAGGTTAAGTTGAATTTGGCTGTGTTAAATTACAACCTGTGTTCGGTTACGTTTATATTTTCTTCCAGCTCTAGTAGTTATAGTTTCGAGTTTTAAATCCCAGCGTGTTTAAATTGTGAAGTTAGCTACTTCGAGTTCGCCAATGTGTCCTTGATTCATTATCAACATTTCGTTAGCAGACGTGGACAGGTCTTTTCATGGTGTTTTTATATTGTGTCTAGCTTAACATCCCTCGTAAGTATAGAGCTAAGAGAGAATGCTCTCCGGAGCCTTCCCCCAAGTTTCGAAGACTTGAAAAACTTAGAAAGACTTGATTTGGGTGACAATGAGCTTACGGACCTTCCAGCATTTATTGGGCAGCTAACGAAGTTGAACGAGCTCTGGCTCGATCATAACCTGCTCTTCCGGCTTCCAAGGGTAAGCACATATGCACCTACCGGTTTGAACTTCATGTGCCGAATCTCAAGGTGTAAAATATCCCATATTGAAATGCGTTTCGTGTTTGGTATCTATACAGACAGAGTTTGCAAGAACGGAATGTTTACTTCGGCTTATTAAATTATTTTGCTTAATTTTAATTTCCATTGATTTTCCTAACGACAGGAAATTGGGAACCTGGTTCTCCTCGTCTGCCTAGACGTGAGCGAAAATCAGCTGGATGAGCTCCCAGACGAGATTGGGAACCTCAAGTGTCTCACCGACTTCCTGGCCTCTCAGAATAACCTAGACCGGCTACCGGCCACAATTGGTCAGCTCACTAACCTCACGGTCCTCAAGCTGGAGCAGAACAAGTTGGCCAAGATCCATCCCAACCTCCGGAACTGTACCAAGATCCAGGAGTTCTTCCTCAAGGAGAACCTCCTGGAGGAAGTTGGGGACTGGATCGCGACGCTGATTCACTTGAAAATTCTGAACATGGACTGTAATCGGATTGCCTCAGTGACTGAGAAAATTGAGAATTTAAAAGAGCTCGGCGTCCTCTCCCTCCGTACGAATCATATTGAGCGGATCCCGGACGAGATTGGGTCCTGTGTCAAGCTCATGGTCATTGATGTCAGCGGGAACAGGTTCGTAGCAAAAGGTTTCCTCACGCTTTTAGCGTCTCTTCCTCACTATTCTTTTGAATCTTTGATCTTTGTATGTCAAGGTCAAAGACCTTTAGTCATATCAGTGCGGAAGCGACTTCGACATAGCTAGCTGGGCTCAATCCTTTCCTCGACAGCAATTGCCGATTGTAATGTATATAGTATATGTTGTAGATGCCTACCTACCTACTCTAATTGCATTCGATCATGTGAAAGGGTCCCAGCTTCCAGCTCTCATTAACTCGGCATTGATAGCGTTTGATACTTGTTGGAGCTATTGAACTCTTTTGTAGTACGAAATGGAGTGACTCTCTCTCATCTTTCAGGAATCCGAGCATTTGAGTTTAATTTAACTTCCAGCGTTCCACGTTCCACGTAATTAATTTTGTTCTATGTGCCGTCACGTCATGTACTAGTGAGTGGCTTATGTAAGTAGGTAGTTCATGTTCATAGGAAAGGAAAAATGCATTCATTGTCTTGCAGTTTTGCTTTTTTGCCTGGGTGCTCGTAGCCTGTTCAATGTATGGCTGGGTAACGGTTAACGGTATATAGTATCCCTATTTAGGACACTACCGTAAACCTACATGAGTTGGACTGGAGTATTGAACATTGAACTCATTAAAAGTTATGATGTTCTCATTATCCAAATTGGCTGGAATCTGGAATTATTAGGAAGAATGCATTTTTGTAAAACTTGGGTATTTTTTTTTGCTCAGTTACATGGAAGTGTTAAAGTTGTCAAATATTACCTCACTTTGTCCCTTGGGAATTATTCGTCAATAAATCAGTGCATTATAAGAATGGGTAGTGTCTTCGCCTAAATTCGTTAATTCTAATTAATTTCAACTTCATTTAGCGATTTTAATTGGGATATGGATTCTTGGCCTATATTCAATAAGAGTAATCCTAACGTAAGACGTAAGTACTTTTGTCTTGTCAAAAAATAGCATCAGCCTGAAGGAAGTAATCCTGACCCAGAAGGAAAGGCTATTAATTTTAGGCCAACGACAAATCCGCACATTGACCCCCCGTGGGACCCGAGCTGTGTCTCCAAATGTAATTTCTTCCTTATTGTTTTTTCCGCCTATAGACTCCAGAACCTGCCTTTCACCATCACGTCACTCCCAGCCCTCAAAGCGGTCTGGCTGAGCGAGAATCAGAGTCAGCCCATGCCACACTTCAGCACGGACTACGTCCTCAGCGAGCCCGTCCTCACTTGCTACTTACTCCCACAAATGTCCTCCGACCCCCTACAGCAGCGTAAGTACTTCCCTATTGTTTTTGGGCTTAGTATTAGTGCTTAGAGGCCTCGTCTGAGAGTATTTACTTCTCGGAGCACTGAATCACTAGAAGATGCTTGCTGGGTTAATGAATACCGGCAGCAGTGCTGGAATCTCGCTGTATTACGTATTTATGTGGTAATACTCATGCATGGCGTCTCCTCAATTCAATTTCAAAGCGTTGCTCACTTTCACCGCATCTACGCTGCAGTATGCATATTATTTATTATGGCTTCCAACCAGTTCCAAGTACTCTTTTCTATTATTTTCCAACTGCTTGTTTACTTTGTATTACATACACTATGTTACGTTTTTCGAATTACGTACGTGTGTTGTAGGTTGTAGATTGTTTGGGGAATTGGACAGTATGTATAGTACTGACTGGTCAGTGTAGAAAGTTCAATTCAATCAATGCTTTTTACAGTAAGTATATTTGAAGTCCAGTATTTTACTTTTTGCTAAAGGTTGGTTGGTTGTAAGTGTTTTCTGGATGACAATATGCTCTGATTGAATGCGACTTCGACTTAAACTGAACAGCTATACTGTCAATTTTCCAAACAATCTACAACACACAACACGTATATGGTGTAGGTACAGGACGTAAAGGACGTTCCTATGCAAGCTTACTGTTTCTATAATTTCTATTTCATATCCCAATGTTTACAATCTTGCCTTTGAACCATGTGAGCTACTACATAAGCATGGCATAGCGTTGTACATCCTACTGCGCGGTGATGCTTAACGATGAAACTTTGAAAGCTTATGTATTTACATTGTAATACAGGGTGTTACTTCTGTTTTTGCACGCCTATGTCATCATCATCAAAGTTCCTCACTATGCACACTATGCTACGTACTACAGGAATTTGGGTTAACTATATAAGCAAACTTTCTCCGAGTTTCCGCGAAATTAAGTGGATTAGGCTTCCGCCTATCTCTCTCTCCCTTTCATGCCGCAGAGTCGGAAGCCCATTTAATGCTTGAGGAATTTCACAAAATCACCGAATCCGCCTGCCTGTTATTCCTATGCAATATTCTATTTCGTCTCAGTTTGGTTATTATTTTGTTTTGGCTTTCTATGTTCACTCTTCACTCTTTATACAAAATGTTCCTACCTACACACCTACATATACGGGTTTCCTGGCTTTGACACTATCACCCGCACGTCCTGAATTCCGACCACCAGCCTCGCTTGATAGTCTGTGGCGGTCTTCCGGAGGCCTTGACCTCTCCACTCATGGTCTCTTCACCTCTCTAGCGGAGGATGGGAAGGGCTCGTCGGCCGGCGGCTACGGGAAGGATGAGAGCAGTCCGGAGATGATGGAGATCACGAGGACGTCCACGGTCAAGTTCCAGGACGGGTCGGATGATGATTCAATCAATGGGATGGAGTCTGAGGTAATCTATTCCTCATACAGAACTTTATAAGGGGCTCATACCTCAATCTAGCTAGTATCAATGTCAATTGTAGGAAAATTTCTATAGTATTTCTTCGTACCGTACTGAAGCAGGCCTCCCGCATTCCGTCACGTCCAGTAGCCATTGACATGGGAGGCGGTTTGTGTGGAGGACCAGCATGGGCTGAAATGTTTGCTCTGAAGTATGGGGAACTTTCTAAATTATGCATGGAGACCATTTGGTCCTAATGAGTCCCTGTGCGAAAAAGGGCACGTGGGATTCCTATTAACACCTTTCCCTGACTACTAAACCAACAGCAACGGCCTGGCTGACAACTCCCTGTCAGCAGGCTTGAGTAAGTGGAGTGTTCAGCCCACACATAGTGTAGGTGGATAGTAATTTCCGCCTTGCACCTGACGTGTGAGGTTTACGTTTACATACGTACATATATGGGTAAAATACGCTATACGGTCACCCTTCAGTTTTAAAGTCAGCAGTAGCTAGTACTTACGTGTGTTGTGGATTGTTTCGAAAATATTGTATGCATACTGACTGGTCCTTTTGGAAAATAGAATTAAATCAGTGCATCATATTCGAATCAATTAGGTATTTTACTTTCTACCCTCGGTTAGCTCTAAACAAGAATTCTGACACCCTATCCAATGGTGCAATTGATTTTATAAATATAGTCCGTAGAAATTCGTTAAAAAATCAGAATTGCATGTTGCATGTATTGCATATACTTTTAATTCTGATTTAAGTCATTTCAACGGCTTGCGTTATTTCAACATGAAATGGTTCGACTGACCCAAACTGACCAGTCAGTATGCATACTGTCCTCAACAATCCAGAACATATGTATACAGTACACATTGCTATACTACATCGTACTCGTACTTACTACTATGTACATACAACGCACACTGCTTATACTTTCATCCTCCAAAATACAAGTACTAGCGGAGAGGCAGATCCGTAATGTTTACGCAAAGTTGTATTTAAATATTTGGATACGTCAACCAGACTGAGCAGCTGAAGCAGGCAGTTGAGGTGAGGCATTGTATTTACAGTAGTATATGAATACCGTGAAGCTCCTTGGGACAAGGAACAAGAAAGTTACTTCCTTCTAACTATTGCTTACACGGAAGCTTTAATTATTACAGAGAACGTGATGCGGCTAATCCACATACCTGACTTAATCAATACTTCTGTAGTTCATAAGACCTCTGCTAATGAGTTTAATAGTGCCTGGAGAGTTCTGGGCGTCTGTTCCAGATTCGGTGTATTTCCTCTGATGCTGAGGCTGAGATATTAAATTACATTCATTCTGTGGAGAAAGTCAAAGTATTGTAAGCAAGTGCCCAGCTTAAGCTTAGCTTTCGGGCCTAATCCTCATAGAGATCGAGTTACAGGATCCTCAGGCTTCGAACTATATTTAGTACTTGGGGCCCTCCGTCTTATAATGAGTTAACATAAACAATGGAAGTGGGAGTGGGAGTCAGGCCTTTTGTAGTCTACTAAATACATCTGCAGGCCGGCTCCGGCCTAGTCGTAAAACTCTATCCTTAGCATAACTTAGAATTTCATTAGGCGTTGTTAGTAGGAACAAGGATAACCTATTCCGATTCTTCAGGTTTTCCTTATGCTGATGCTGAGGAGGATAAAATCATAATAGTAGGTTCTATTCCAGTTCCCGAAGTCCCGAAAAGCACTTATGGGCTCGTATTACTACAACTTAATTATATTTGTTTTAATTTTGGGCCCAAGGTTGATACCGATTCCAGGGATTATGAGGCTGAGGGCTGAGGCTCATAACGTATCTTATGTATTTAGACACATGTTTTATGGGCCTGGCTTGGCTTGACTGACATAAAACTGTTCTTTTAGGACTTAATCAGATTTAGATTGCAGCATGGAGATGGGATTCCATATACAGAGCACTATGCTGCGTAATCTTTTGCATAGGTACTCATCCCTCCGTTTTAGGATGAAGTTTATTAGAGGCGTTCGTCCCGTCATGTATGTTTACGTAAGGACAATGTGTGCGTTGTGCCTAGGTGAGGCTCGGAAGTTCCATTGTGTTTTCTGTTCCCTTGTTGAGAAGGATGTGGAGCCCGTTTTAATTGTCGTCACATACCATGCTTGAGTTGTGAACGTAATTATAAAGGTATTCTCAGTGTAGTGAGGTTCCTCTGCATATAACCACATGGCATGACAACTGACAATATGAAATATGAAATGTCTCTCTTCTACGTACGACGTCCATATTCCATATTGTCAAAGTCTCAAGGCCTTTGAGGTGGGGACAGTGCATTTTTCCGCTTTTATCTGTAATTATAATTACTTACTAATCTTGTACTTTTTTGTTTACTGCCAGCAGTATCATGTGAAATATGCTTAGCTTAGTAGATTCAGACGAGGAAAGGTTCCTGGATTAGTGGCCGAGCCTTAATATATTATATACTCTAAGCGTTAATGTAATTCGTTATTATAATTAGGCTTAATATTTAGTGTTGCCCAAAAAATGTAGGGATTCGCCGGAAATAAATACAGGAATGAGTAAATGCTTGGCACACATTTTTAGTCTATTTTCCCGGATTCAGACACGGTACCCGACCTAAGTCATGTTGTTTGTATACTTTGCTTTGGGCTCCAATCTATACTTTATGGGCAGCATTCAATAGACGCCTTTTTTATTATATTTTGGCTCATGTTTTCGTTGGCAATGGTATTGGCCGGAATTAAATGAGGCTCCTGTCAGTCCAGCGTCGTCGCCGCTACAAGCTACAATACGAGTTATTTTCCACTTTTCACTTTGTCCATGCATTAGCCTGATTAATGTTCAGTCGGAATCAGTTCCTAAGGAATATGTATTACATTACGCGGGACCATGTGTTTGTGTGTCTGTTATTGAGCCGGTTGGAAGTGATCCATGACCTTTTATAATCTATCCTCGGGGCTCGGCCACAAGCGTTGAGGAATGACTGACTAATATATAGCTACAAAAATTAGTTGGGCAAGGGCTGGGCGTACCGTCCGAACCTACATATTCTGAGTCTGAGCCGGAGGTCATCATTATCTGCTGGCTCAGATAATGATGGAATCCGACCAGAACCTAGCCCAGGACAAGGCCAGGCACTCTCTTAATCGTAAATGTTATTCTGTTTATACTACATAGTACAATTTAAATCTAGACTTCCCGTCTATTTATAAACATGGAAAGTTCCTGTTCGTTATGACAGGGAATATAACGTGCTACATAAATGAAAGGCCAACGGGTCCAGAAGGAAACAAAATACGTCTGTACGTGTACTGCGTTATATGATTTTTGCCTGGCTTCAGATTCGAATAGTGTTCAGTGTTATGAATTCAATTACCTTGCACGCGCTCGGCTTTTGAGGGTTTGAGTGACCCTGAAGGGATTGAGGTCATGCGGTCGATTGTGACAAGGTTTCATGGAGATTTGGAATTTGAAAGGCTATAACTTTGAGTAGGAAGTGAATGATATTTAATATTATTTTTACATGGAAAATGCTGGTCACCGAAACTTGTATGTTGTGTGTACACTACTGGCATGATGCGTGAACTAATTATGGTCATCTCTTTTGTGTTGTAGTCTACTGGCTTCGTCCGCCACAACACGCCGCATCCCAAAGACTTAAAAGCTAAATTCCAGAAATGGTTTGGAGGGTCCAAGCCAAAGGCTAAAGTTGACAAGGTCTTCGTTCCGCCGGATGAGAATGTACGCCTCACATTGTTTTATTGTTATGTCTGTGTGCGTAGTATGATATATCCTTAATTTATTGTTTCTGTCTGTGCTAGCAGGAAAATTCCAAAGGACCGTTTCGGCCTGAACGGCAAAAGATTGATATCAAGGAGCCGTATCATCACTCTCCAATCCAGACCCAAGAGCTGGTCCGAGAAATGGAGGAACGGTTTCAGGACGGTAACTTTGAGGAGCATATTGAGGCTACAACTACGGAGGAGCAGATCCTCATTGTATGTATTATAAGGAAATTGTAATTTATTTCATTACCTGAACTCTACAAACAAAACAACAATAAACATATTATATCTGTAGGAAGAGAAGCATGTTGGGTTTGACGTGGACTACGATACGGAAGACGATCGACAGGAAGTGGTGGAGCCGGAAGAGAAGCACAACTTGAAGCTCCAGCGGAGGGACACGCCGCATCACTTGAAGAACAAGCGGATACAGCCGGAGATTGCGGATGCGGATGCTATCAGGGCTATTTTGCAAAAGGTTCGCCGTTGTTTGTATTTTTACTGTAAGTACAAATACTGACACTGCACGTATGCTTTTGAATTTTGTACATAGGTACGTCCACAGTCGGAGGACCTTGACCCGGACGCCACTTCTGTGACCAGCAAGGAGGACAAAGTTGACGCTCAGCCAAATCCAGTGCCCAAAGAGATTGTGGAAGTATTACAGTTAACACTAAATCGACAAGAGGGGACGACTTTTGGGCTCAATATTGCTGGCGGCCTAGGCTCATCCCCATATGTCGCCAACGACCCCTCAATTTTTATTTCCAAAGTTGTTCCTGGTGGGTTGGCCGAAGAAGCCAATTTAAGGGTAAGTTAAATGAAGACGTTGTAATTGAACTGAAAGGCTCAGGCGTAAGTTTTGTTCTGCTCCTCCTTTAGGCGGGAGATCGAGTGACCAGCGTAAACGGAGTCGACTTCACGAATATCGAACATATGGGTGCCGTGGATGCAATCCGAAAAGCGGGGAACCGTATCGTCTTTACAGTTGAACGGAAGGTAGTAAAACTGGTCCAGCCTAAAGTTTTTACTCTTCCAATTACACGTGAAGGTGTGACCTTAAGTCCACGGGTTAGTCCTCTACCACCGAAATCCGAAGACGCCGTTGACCAAGAGCAGTCAGACTCTGGCCAAGGCCCATCTCCATCCCCTAACCTAGTGTTCCCCTGCCCTAAACCCTACAAAGCATTTGACGCCATGATTCCGTCCGAAGTCAAGGGCTCCTCTGCTGTGGTCACTGTTACGGTCAAACATCCGGACACGGTCTCCAAGCCGGTTCCAGAGCTATTCCCTCCAACGCCGACGGACCTTGGGACGGTCACGGAAACAATTACGAAGAGTACGCTCACGGAAACAGTGTTTACGCGTGTGACGCACAATGAGGCTGTTATGATCCCAGTTCAAACAGAAGTAAGTACAGGATCCTTCCTGTCAAATGTCAAGCTGTTTTTTCTAATGCGATGTGTTGTTTCAGGACCTGGAAATCAAGAAATCAAAGGATGAATCATTAGGAGTTAAAATTGTGTCCGGCTCTGAGGATGACTGTTATCCATTTGCTGGGAAGGGCCTGGGCGGGGCTGGTGTCTACGTGGTGCACGTTGTGAAGGATGGGCCGGCCTGGAGGTCAGGACTACGAACCGGACACCGGATCCTTGAAATTAATGGGAAGATGGTGGATCCTACGGATAAGAATAAGATGGCTTTGTCTCTCCTCGAAGCTCGAGATAAAATTACTCTTCGAGTTCGAAAGCATCCTCCGCCTAGTGGATTCATGGTAAGCATACTCATACAGCGCTTTACACTGTCGTTTCCAACCACAACTTGGGAAATGCTTAGCCAATTCTTACTGATTGCAGGAGGTCAACCTAAGTCGCGGAGAAGGAGAGCCCCTGGGCATGCACATAAAAGGCGGCACAGATAATCCTGGGAATCCAATGGACAAGGACGACTGCGGAATCTTTATATCAAAAATTCTTCCCAACGGAACCATTTATAAGAATGGACTTATCAAGGTTAGAATGTCGGGAAGAAATTCATAATGATGTTAGCAATAGGCTGGATAGTGGATAACCATCCTGTTCACTTCCAGGTCGGTATGAGAATTCTTAGCGTAAATGGGAACCCGCTCCTAAACGTGTCACACAATGATGCTGTGAATGTCCTGCGCGGGGCCGGGAACGACATTGAGATGGTAGTTGCCAATGGCTATGACCCAGAGGAAGTTGAGCAGCTTCGGGCCGAAGGGAAACTCCCGGACCGAATCGTTGAGGTTCTATCAAATAGTGAAGAGGCGGCTGCGGCTTCTGCTGCCCTTCGGACCGCTTCCCCAGCTGAGACTGAAAAGCCCAAGCTAGAAACCAAGGCCTCTGTGGACAGAGTAATGGAAGTCGTTAAAGCGGCAGAGCAGCTAGTTATCCCTTCGTCACCAAAGGATTCAAGCGGAGAACGAGTTCGGCATCCCTCTGGCGGCTCCTCTGCCGTTGTTCCAAAGAGTCCGACAAGTTTTGATGTCAAGAAGACCACAATCGTCATGACCGGCCACTCACTCACGTCCCCTGGGCTCGGTGGGCCTAAAAAGTTCATTGAGCCTGAGCCCGATCCTGTGCCCAGCAAGAGGAGTCCTTCCAGTGCAACATATGCTAACTTGAATGACCTTCGAAACAGCGAACGAGTTGATCTGGAATTTACAGACCCGGCTCATTCCAACGGTGGGATTGGGGTCGAGGTCCGGAACCCAGCCTTTGGTCCTGTCTATGGAGCCGGACCGGTAAACGGGATGTCGGAGTACGGGCACCTGGCTCGGCCCCCGCTCCCGCTCAACCCACCCAACAACTCCCGCCACAAGTTCATTCCAGCCCAGCTGAGTTTTAAGGAGCGGACGGAAGCGGCCTCCTTGAGCTCTCCGCCGCCGGTTCCTACGCCTAGGACAAGCCTGTCCAGTGTCAGTCGAATGTCGCCTGTTCCCACCGAAGAGGTAAGCACCCGCTCAGTAGTTAGTGTGCAATGGTTTGCATTGACTAACGGTCACATTGGCGAATTATAATTGGCGAACTGCATATCGAGTTTGGACTTTTTTTCTTTTTAAATATAACTGGAACCGGGAGAGAACAAACCTAACGTAAGGATCCAAATCTTCAGTCTAACCTAACCTAACATAGCCAAACCCCAAGCCTGACGTTACCTAACTTAACGTAGTTGGACCTAACCTAATCTAACTTTAACATAGCCAAACTGAATCAAACTGAAGTCTTATAATGTAGCGAAAGCCCAACCAACATAACCTAATTTTAACACACCCATACCTATACCTAGCCTAACCAAACTTAGCATATAGAGAAGTCTAACCTAACGTTAACATAGCCAGATCAAACGTTACGTAACTTTAATATAGCCAGGCCGCCAGCCGCCAGACCTACAACCTAACTGATTTCGTTTCAGTCAGCAGATGATGAAGTCGAACTTGAATTTTAAAGTCGCCAATTCGAATTTGCCAATGTGATCGGTGACCCGATACCTTCAGAGTAACGTAGTAGTCGTTGGTATTTGGAACGTCACTTCTGCTCCAAATCCATCCTACTCTAACGGTGCACATGCACATTTGAACTAAGGCCTAAGATGACACTTTCACTTTTTCCTCAAGGTCCAAATCATAACCGCCGTGTAGGTCCCCGAAGTCTGAGAAGGCTCAATGTGCACAAATAATTATATCATGATGACCAGTAGTACGATCGTACTATCAATTCCTACTCACCAACACTCAGCCCCTCTTTCTTCACGCTCCGCATCTTTTGTATCGTTTTCCTTTCGTAAATACTATGTACTTACCTTTAGTGTAGTGTAGCGCTTAAGCGGAAATTGTAACGGCTTTGGTGCCGTTCTGTTGCAGCATGCTATTTTAAATACCAAAATTACTTTCTAACAACTCTTGTAACTTTTGTTCCTAGCCCAAACATTCTAAAATTCTAATTTATTTTAAGCAATTACGTAACCCTTGAGTAAATGCTATAAAGCTTTCATTTTCTTATTGGCACAGTTCTATCTTTTGTAACTAGCGAATAAGTAATAGTACGTACTTAATATTTTTGCCATAAAGTATAGAATAGAGAATGATAGTGACAAAGTGTGCATCCAGACATCGAACAGCTTCTTTTTAACGTACTAACTTGTTTGTGCGCTAGGCAGTACAAAAGTATTATTCTACTACTTGGAAACTGATGACTGATTGAATAGGACTATTTGATTGGGTCCGTGTGCCAAATCAAAGGACAAATCAGGAGCTACTCTCGGTATTTGAGCCTCCGCCAAAGATGCAGAGTTAATCGTGGCCTGTTTGTCTCTGACTAATTGTGTTAGTGACTAGATTCTATTAGATTTATGTGTAAATAGATTATATTCCAACATGTACAATTACAATATTCATTATGAGCTGGGGGTCATTGACCAATTCGTACACAGGGGAAATCTAGGAAATAACCAGTATTCTGGGTCATACTTAAATCACATCACGTCACACTCAATAAGGAAGATTGAACTTCAAGAAAATGTTGACAATAGCGTGTGACAAGAACAAGACCCGATTTTTGCGTGACGTCTTTTAGTTATGACCTCTATGTAAATATTGAAGAATCCGAATCCGTGAATAAAGTTGTATAGAATACTCTATCATTCTCATGTCCAATTTCTGCATTTATGTAGTTAGTCACTCACTCACACTGCAAGCGTAAAGGTAAATCACACTTTCTCACTCTTTTGAAGCTCTTCTAGGCTTGATTGGCGTTTTCATTTTTCATGCATGAGGATTAACGTTATTTTTTTCGGTTGCCTTATATTTAATACTCTTTGTTTGCGAGTTTTTTAAAAATATGTTTTGTGCACGAAAGTTGACAGTGGAAAAGATCTAAATATGGGACGGAATGTATCCTCAACCTGTGACCTTCTAACTTTTTTAAATACCTACCTCTACCTACCCTATTTAACTAATTCAATATACAAACTATCCATGATCCCCGTTAAGATAAATTATGTAATGTAAATCAATGTAATTTTATGGTAGACCCCTTCGTCCTAAGTTACCGCATGAGTGAGTATTGAATGCTACCGTCTTGATTCATGTTGTGGTCCCCTGCTGTATCCTCTGTCTTGAAGCTTGAGTCCTAACCCGTATTCCATTTGTATTTCCAGCCCGAGGAAGTGACGGTGCGGCTCAAGGAGTTGAGCAGGAAAGTTGTCCCGCCGTCCTCAGAAGAGTCTTCGGAGCCTGAAGAGTCCACTGCCTCCTCCTCTCCCGTCTTTCAGTTCTCGCCCGAGTTTCATCGGGTCCCGTCGCCAATATTCAGGCCAGAGCACACTTTTATCCCGCCAGAAGTCGAGGAGCGGACCAAGGTGAGGTCCAAGCCGCTCCTAGAGACCGTCCCAAGGATTGGGACCGTGACTGGGAAAGAGATCCCGATCGTCCAGCCGGCACTTGTTGAGCCCCCGCAAGAAGTATGTCGAGTCTCGCCGGTTGAGGCGCCAAAGCCACGACCAACCACCGTTTCCGCCAGGGCCAAGTTCTTTGAAATGGAGATCCAGCAGCAACAGGAGCCCAGTGCTAAGCCTTGTAAGTGATGTACTTATTGAGAAAACGGCTATCATAAGACTAACAAGAGAAGCCCTAATTACCCGAAAGAAAATCTAAACTCCTAAGCCTAAGGCATTCAAGCCTAACCTAACGGAACATAAGCTATTCAACCCTAACCCAACCCCAATCTAAACTATCAAATATCAAACGCTAACATAACATAACTTAAGTTATTTAAGCGTAACCTAAGAAGCTTTCCAACGCTTATTCTAACCTAAGCTGGCCAAACCTAACATAATATTATAGCTACGGAATTTTGTATTGATTCTTATACATTTCTCTTTTTCATACAGCAAAACAGTTCTCCTTCCTGAGTCAGCACGAAGTTGACCGAATGCGGCAGGAGGAGGATAGGAAAATCGAGGCTATGGCCACTGCCATGGATCACCTAAGGTCAGCTGAGCTGGAGCAGGTCCTTGAGGAGGAGGAGGAGCTCTACGTGGACACTGACACTGTCGAGGACGAGGATGACGAGGAGAGTGAGGCTTCCAGTCAAGTTCAAGAGGAGGATCATGATCAGGTTGTTGAGGCCAGGAGAGGCGGCTCTCAAGTTGTCCACATCAGCCGGACCAGCCCTATCTCACCCGACGTCAACGTCAACGTCAGTGTGAACGTGAAGACGCCGAATCGAGCTTTTATTCAGCCGTCCAGGTCCACGTCCAGCATCAGTTCGGCCGGGTCCCCGACCGGAAGCATACGGACGGCCAAGGCCGAGAAGCGGCTGAAGGAGAAATTGCACAAGGAGGTATGTAACCGAGGGAATCCAATGACCTTTCACCAACTCGCTAATTCTATGCTTTTGGTCAAATTCAGGGTGTGAGATTTGCCGAAGGAACCGCCGGGCTTGATCTAAGTCCGTCGGAACAGAGAGCCTTGCAGGCTGAAAAGAGGGCCGCTTGGCGGCAGGCGAGGCTCAAGTCTTTGGAGCAGGTAAAACATACTGTAATTGAATGCTGAATTGTTGTTTGGAAGATTTGCCGATTGACCATGATTTTTTAACTTTCAGGATGCCCTCCAAGCTCAAATGGTACTCAATCGTATGAGTGAGATTATTGAGAGTCCGCCGCCCGGATCTGGAGGCCGGAGGAGCCCTTCAACCTTCTTGACCTCGTCAGTGGACCAGCTGGACAATTCCAAAGAGTCAGAGCCAGATGAAGAGAACAACATTGAGGTAAGGGTCAAGCATTATACTGCAGCCTTCATGGGTTCTAACCCGTCAAGAAAGATTCAGTACAGTAGGCTGTCATGATTTATTAAAAATCTACATTGGGGTCACAGCGGAGGAACTCGGTTCCTTCACCCAGCTCCCTGAGAACTCGAGGGCCGGGGAAGATCCCGATCCGAATAAAACCGCTTAGCCGGAAGGGCGGGGGCCCGAGTCTGGCCAGCGTAGAGTTCCCTTCCCTTTACATTCGGCGTAAGTCTGCGGGCCCTAAAACAATAACTAGCGAACGGGAGTTTGTGGTTGGGGAGACCGTGTCACGTAAGACTGAAGAATGGTTCAATGAGGAGACAGGCACGATTGAGATCCGAACCGTTGAGATTATTGAGAAAATAATCGAGCATGAGGTATAATTGACAATGAGCTCTTGGGTTAAGGTCACGGGTAGTTCCCTTCACAGTCACAAACAGTGGGTTTGGGACCCTTCGCACTGGGGCTCGTTTAGGCACGCACGGTCAAGTCCATCATCCAAGCTCACAAACGGTCACATGCACGTTGAGCTAAATATTGGGGGTGTGTGTAAAGTAATTAGATTCCCAAAAATCTGTATTTGGTATTTTAGCTGTATTTTGGACCCTGGGGTCATGGGTATTGTTTGAATTTGCTTGGGTATCACACGCTGAGGACGGAACTGGTTTCCCAGTCAATATCTGATTTTGTTCTATCTACTCTGCAGGTTGAGACCACGGAGCAGAAAATAATTTCAATCGAGCTACAGAGCCCCCTAAAGGCAGGGCCAGGGTTCACGGAGAAAGGACCGGAACGTAGTCCGCCTACGGCCGGGAACGAGAACTCCACAAGTGCTTCAGGGACGTCCAATAATGGGTCCAAGCGACGGCGGAAGAAGAATTCCAAAAAGAAGTAGACGGTTCTCCATTATTGTACAAGAGAATAGTTTGTGTATACGCACACGGCACAATAATGGGAATGGATCCATGGTAATAATTATACGACATGTATTATAGGCTTAGGTCAGTTAATATGTATGATTTAACAGAGGTCGGATAACGTAACTAGGGAAGGGTTCATGGTCAGCTGTTTAGTCAAGAACGAACTTTTTATCAGTAGAGTAAGCGGATGTTTTTTTAAATGTAATATTAAGAAATGCGACCTGTTGTATCCATTTTAAATTATGACTGCTACTGCATGTATTTTTTGTGTATAGTAAGTACCTATGTAGTTTTCTTTGAGGAGTTTTCAAGATTTTAGTGAAGGATGCAGCACATCGTAATGTAGACAGCTCGTACAGATAATTTTCAACTAGCCATATCAGCCCACATGCAAATATAAACTAAATACGGACAACGTGCAGCAGTACTACATACAATAACTGGAACCGGACAGTATATGTTACTAACTAGATAACCTTAACAGATTTTTTCTAAATGCAAAACGACTACGGATTTATATTACTTCGCTACAACTCCACGTTCAGTAAACCATTCCTTTAGCATAGGATAGTAAAGGCAGCCGCCAGCCCTAAACTAAAATCATAACGGCACCTTTATGTGCAACTACTACTTTATGTCCAATATCAATGCACAGCTCACAGCTTTGGTTCTTTCAATTGCTATAACTAATCGTGTTAACTTTTAGTATTTCAACTTCGATCCGTTCGTAATAATAATGCAGATATAAAAATCTTGTTGTAATAAAGGAATTGATCATGAATATGGTAACTTAGCTTTGCTGCAGTATGTGTACCATTTTATTAAGCTCATTTTAATAATCAGTGTGGAAGGTATGTGAAGTGACGAGAAATAATCACATACTTACTATCAACAAAAAGGAAATAAGGCAGGACCTCACTATGGCCGCACGGACAACTCTTAAAACTACGAAATATAAGAAAGTAAAAGTAAAAAATCCAACTGGAATGTAATACTAACTTGGTAAAGGCCACCGTCCGGTATTCAGGTAGGTAGTTAAGGTTACTTGTGGTCCGCTCTCCACTCCGCCTCTATTTCGACAGCCGTTCTATCCGAGAATGGCCCCTGAAATATACAAATAGAATCGTGGCATACAGTAACTTAACTTATGCACAGTATTTATAATGTTTCAATAGTCATGGTTAATATTCAACACTCAATACGAACATTTGGTTTCTCGAGACCCTGTAGTAGTATTCCACGGGGTCAACACGTAGAAGCCGGTCAATAAAATCGTCGTCATGCGTAATGACCACCAGTTGAAAGGTCTTGTTTCCTTTCATACTCAAAGCAAGGCTGTATGACGTAAACACGACTTTAGTTGTAATATGATTCAATTTAAATGGTTATACATTTCAATATAAATAGTAGCAGACTAATACTTACTCAGACAACGTCTCAGCCAAGGAGTCAATATTCGGCTTGTCCAAATTCGTCGTGGGCTCATCCAGCGTAATGATCCCACATTGGGTCCCGAAAGTTTGAGAGAGGGCCAGCCGAATAATAATTGAGGCCAGGACCTTCTGACCCGCACTGCAGCGCCCCCGCATGTCAAGCTCAACTCCACGACGGCTCATTACAACTCTGAACTCAGAAATACTCGTATTAAAAATACGTAATTTACTACCTTACGTAAAACCTTTACGAAATACGTAATAAACACAAATACTTATACATACCTGTAATTATAGACCTTACGCGTGGACTTGTTCATGTCAACCGCGACGACGTTCTCGGCCTGACTCGGGTCCTCATTGTCTGTCTTAATCATAATCCAGTCAATATCATTTCCCTTGTAAATCTTCCGCCAATACGCCTTGAGATGCCTGTTGATGGCCTCCATTTTCTTGTGATGGAAGGTCATCACGGCCCGGTCAAGGGCCGCACGGTAGAGCCGAATGTCCCGCTGTGCTTTCTCCTGGACCATTTTCTTAATGAAGGCCTTTCGGTTCTCCTCTTCGGCGTTGTTGAACATATTCCCATTCAGATCCTTTATCAGGTTCCGGATCGTTTCTTGGGTGCTTGCAATGACCCCCGTGTTCTGGTTCTTCCTTGCGGTCAGAGTATCAATTTTATTCTGAATCTCCCGTTTTGCAGTCGTGATGCTTCGGTTCTTGCTCTCGTTAAGTGACTGTTCCTTTGCAGCTATTTCCTGACTCAATACAGCAATTTCACCCTCGTTGTTCTTAATTAACAAAGTATCCCTCAGCTCCCGCTTCCGTATCTGTAACCAAAAACCAAAACCAAAAGAAAGTAACCGAATTAATACAAGACAATTACATCGCGAGTATCTTTATCAAGTGTTATACTGCGTACTTCTTGAGAACGAATTTCATCACCAATTATTTGAACCTCCGTGGCCAACTCCTTTAAGTTAGCATCACAGGCGGCGTACTTGGCTGTGATTTCAGCCGCTTTCTTCCGCTCCTCGTCGTACTTTACTTTGTCTCCTCGGAATTCCTCAACGGCCTTGTAGAGCGAGTTCAGACGGTCCTTCTGTGACTGTAGGGTCATTTTTTCTTCGCTTGTTTTTCGAACCCGCCTCTCCTTCTCCTCAATCAGCTCAGCTTTCTTCCGCTCCTCCAAACCAATGCTACTCCTAATACTGGGCAACTTTCGATGGATTTCCTGAATGGATACCTTGAGGCCCACATTTCCATCCTCAAGTTCCTTCTTCTGCTTCTCAACGTTCTCTCGGTTCTGGAGCTCAGAGTTGATATTGTTCTTCTTTTCCTTGACACGATTCCGCTCCTGTTGTGCCTTGTTGAGGGCAGTGATTTTGGAATTCCTGAGATTCTCCTTACTTTCCTTCTCAAGGTTCTTGGCCTTCATGGTTCCTTCAAGGCTCTCTAGGTCCGTCTGGACGTCCGTAAGAGTAACCGTATGCTCTGCATAGGCCACAAGCATTAATGAATTAGCGCTGTACAGATACTAAAATTCGTATAATCAAACAAACAAATAAAAATTCAACCTTTAGCGACTGGATTACGCCGCCCTTCAAGCTTTCGAATTTCATCATCCAATCGCTTAATTTCCTTCTGATACTGATCATGAAGAGCTGCATCCGAGAGAAGGCTCTGGGCCATTGTCTCGTCCCCCTTGAGAACGCCCAGGGAATCATTTAGATCCTCCAGATTTGACTTAAGCTCCTGGATCTTGGCTTCAAGGCTAGCCTTCTTCTGCTTCAAGTTCGGAATTTCAGTCCGCTCAAGTTGACTCTTGTCATCCCAGCTTGGCTTGAGCTCAGCCAAGGCTTCTCTTTTGACCTTGAGCTTCTCCAAATCCTCAACTTCCTTGTGCTTTTGTTGCTGCTCAATTTGAGCACTTAACTAAAACAGCAGGGGACGCTCCGCATTAGAAATTCTTGCGCAATAAATATTATTTACTATATGATCAATTACCTCTTGAATGACTACATCCTTCTCCGCATCTGTGTTGAAGTCTCGGTGGCAGAGAGGACAGCAAGGGCTACGCAACATACATACTATTATTACTAACTACTTCAATAAAAAATCAGTTTCAAAAAAATTAAAAAAGCAGTTACCGTCTGTTTATCGATTTTATGTTTTTCTTCGCTAAAAAACCAGCAGCTTCAGAGTAAAAGATTGTTTTCTGAAGGTTCTCAGCTTCTTCCACAACCTCTTCATACTCAGTTGTAAAATCCCCTGTCTCAACAACTTTGTTCACCTTTTTCTTCCAGGCTGCAAGTAAGGCTTATAGTTAATGCTGCTCAAAAAGTATAGATTTTAGCAAAAAACAATGTGTGGAGATAAACAAATGCAGAACGATGTGGCTCCCGTCGGGCATGAATATTGTATAAACCGACTAAAAATTTGTGTCCAGCCTCTGTCTTTGGTCATTTGCACAATCTGCTTTAGGTTAAGATTAAGATCTACATTTTATGGGGAGCACAAATACGGCCGTAAGCTAGTGTTTCGGTCTCCAGCAGTTAATATGAAAGTTGCATGTATTAAATTCATTATTCATATTCATACCTTTCACCTCTTGCTCCTTGGCCAGCAAATCCTTATTCATCTGGTTGCACTGTGTTTCATTGCGAGTGATTTCTTGTTCAAGCTTCTTTATTTCAGCGCTCTTCTTCAAGGATTCTTTCTTCTAACCACACAGATATTACAACTGGTTTTACTAAAGACAACAATAAATACTTTCTATAATACATATGTTACTTACCAATGTATCCAACTTTGATTGAAGGGCACTCCGCAAGTTCTCTTGTGGGACATTTCCCAAGATTTCGTTCAGTTGCGGCTCGATTCGACGCATGCTATAAATTCCAAATTCCAACCAATTACGATAATACAATACAAAGACTTACCACCTACAACTACGCTTATTTAAGTCTAATTACATTTCACTGCACTCTGTACGTTTTCTAAGCCTCGCAGTATTCTGAAGGTTGATTTGGTCAACGAGCCCGTTGTCCTTAGACAATAGTGCTTGCTGCTCCGACAGAACCTTTTTCTGAGCTTCCAGCTCAGCAAGCTCAGCCTTGAGACTCTTGATCTCGTTCTCGAATCTCTGGACCACTCCAGTTTTCTCAATATTATCCACTACGCTGGTCCATTTAACTTCCTCAATGTCCAGTTCCTGTAACTTTTCTGATGATCCTTCAAGTTCTCGGAGCTGACGGCTGTACTCCTCGATCTTCTTAGTATTCTCTCTCTCATTCTTCTCCTTTAACTTTAATTCTGTAGCAAGAGCCGTGTCCTCCTTCCTTCAGGTTTAATATTCATACATTAAACTCATATAAAATTACGATGCATTTTGTTTTAATATGTTCAACTGAAAATGAAAACAATACAGGTACTTACCTTAGCTTATCAATTGCATCCTGAAGCTTCTTCTCCTTGGCATCATATTCTGTCCGCAAGGCCTCCAGTTCCTTTCCTTTGACTTGAATTGCTGAGGTCAGAGCTGTGACTGCTGTTCCGGCTCCCACAGAGTCCACATCAGTTTCATAGGAACTCAGTAAAGTGTCGAGCCCAATTGGGAAAACTTCATCGTCTTGAGAGTTCTCCTTCATTGTTTTAATGCAGGCGGCCAGCTTCATCAGGATTGACCTCATTTCTGTAACCTTTCTGTTGTTCTCATCCTCTCTCGCTGTGAACGTTCCCTCTTTGCGAATGTACTCCTGCTGTAATTTCCCAAGACTGTCCAGCTCCTTCTTTCCGATTTTAAGTTCTCGTTCAGTCTGCAAGTAAAATAGTTAAGAATAATAGAAAGTATACATTTATTCTTCATGCCGATATAAAATACCCTGCCAAGCTTACCGATTCCAGAACACTTTTCTTGTCATTGTGGACGAATTCGAAGCTGGCAATAGCTTCTTTGAGTTCGGTCAAGTCCCCTTCAAAGACTTCGGTGATGTTTTTCCGAGTATCCATATTGTTTCTCTTTAATCCATCTATCTGTGTCCTTTTGGTCGTCACTTCGCTTACAATCATGACGTACTCTCTCTCCAGTTTGGCGTGAACTTCTTTCTTCTCCTCGAGTTCGGCAACTTCCCGATCCGCAACTTGAATCAAGTCCGTGAGGGCCTTCAATCGATTCTTTGCATCCTCCAAATCCGCTTCCATTTTTTTCGCCTGTGTTAAGTTCTGGGAACGATAATGTAGGTCATTTGCTGAAACCTTGAGCACTATTGAGTAAATGAGCACATAGTATTCAGTAAAGATGGATGTGGCAAATGGTGAAGCCAAATACTTAAATTCTATACAATTGACGTAGGTGCGTACTGTGGCCGATGTCTTTCTCCGCGTTATTTAGGGCCTTCAAGGCCTTTATATACTTTGTTGTATTGAATATATCGTCGAACTTTGTTTTCACTTTACTGGCTTCGTCCAGTGGCCAACACGCATCTTCTTGATGACAGAAAATAACATTGTTGAGGATGGGCTCTGAGACGCCCATTACTCGGCACATTTCATCCTAGAGAAGCATAAATAAAAGCATACCCGAGTGAAATGATTTTTTTTTAAATGCAAGAGGCAAGTATAGAAAGGGAGCTTAATGCCCTTCAAGTCGTCATTTGTTAGACTCTCTATCAGGTAAAACGCCTGCGGCAGAAACTCATACCAATAAGAAAGATAACTGCTTACCGTCTAAAGTTGTTAATTTATAAATAGTTCGTACCTTAATATCAATACATTTTGAATTCATTGTGGTCTTCTTCTTGTCTGCTGCGGTAGTCTTCTGAATTGTAACTTCCGTGTTCGTCTGACTAACGTTCCCAAGCTTCCCCTTCACAGCTGCTTTTAACCTTCTGCTCACCACAATCTTATCTCCTACCCGGTCTTGTACTTCCAACTTAACTAGAGCTTTCACCTGTTAGGTATTCAGCATTTAAGTGAGGCTCGGTGTACATTGTATGAAATTGATAAACCATAAACATTTGAATTCTATGTACGGCTTATTTGGATTTTACATACCTCGAACCCGTTCCCCAACTTTGGATCATTAACGAAGCTGCCAGCTGTTTAATTATATTGTACAAATATTAGTACTGCTTATATAAAAGTCACGCCCGCCATAATTGGCTAATTAAAAAATATTTATCCAGAGATATAAGGAAAAATAAAGGTTTACAAGTGCACCTCTGCTGGTGATTGGTGGAGGTTCTCCTGTGATTGAAAACTTCAGGGCTTCAATAATCGTCTACATTGAAACAATAAGATACAGATACAGGTAATGTGAACCTATATTCTTAGACATTCGATTCGAACAGACCAAAATTCTTACAATTATTTTTTAATTTCAATTTACCGTTTTACCACATCCATTCTGTCCCACAATCAACGTCATAGGGGAATAGAACTCTATTATTTGAGCCGAATCCCCATCCGGATCAAAGCTCCGGATCCCCTGGATCATCAATTTCTTTATTTGAGCCATAATAGCTCAAGAGGTGCGGGCCTCACTTCGGATTGTAACCGAGACCTAACAAGGAATACGAATTTCCAGTTAACTTCTGAACATGACCAATGACAAGTACCACGGTTAGCAGTTTTAATTTGTCATGAACCATGAAACATGACCAAGACGCACGCGTGTAACAATTCAATATTTTGCTTCAAGTATTTGTAATTTCCCTTTTTTAATTGCTCACAGGATAATAAGTCATAAGTTAGTGATAAAGTGTTGAGCCAAACGACACGTAATTTATAGGTGATCTTTCATGCCCTTGCTTTTGACCTTGAACTTTTTACAAATGATAAATGATTTTGGTTCGTTTTGAATAACTGTGTGCAGGTGCGCAGTAGTTGAAGTTGCCGGCTTGTTCCTCTGTTTGACACAACAAACAATCGAAATCTTAAAAAATAGGGTTTCAGCACCTGTCACCTTTGTGTTTGACCTTGCTGCTTGACTTTGAGTTCCTGCTCTTTCTTTATATATCTCTGTTCTCGTTCTCGTTCTTGACAATAAAAAAAATAGGTCTCGTCTCGTTTCGCGGTCTTTAAAGAACACGTCTTGCTCCTACAAGATCCCACTCCTCACGAAAATTAGCCCGCGACTGGCTTTCACATACTACAACATGGGGCTCCGTGGGTTGTGCCTTTAAAATAAGTGTAAGCAGGAAGGCGTGTGATTTCGGATCGAGGAAACATTAAGAATTAAGATGCACGCACGCTGCTGCTGCTACGCGGCCCAGTTGTATGTAGTAGTAGTAGTAGTGACGACGCTGACTAATTCGCAGACTAACTGTCGCAGACCGCAGACCAGAAGAAGAAATGGCTAATTCATAGACTAGTTGTCGCAGACCGCAAGTATAAATGACTATTTCGCAGACTAATTGTCGCACACCACAGGCTGGAAGTATGATATCCTCAGAAGAGTGTGGACATGAATACACAGACCAGGCTATAACCATCTTATCTCATGAACGATTAACTATTTGCACGTAAAATGTAAACTTTAAACATTTATATATATTATAAAATTATAACAGACTCTTAGGTCGTAAATGCCATCCTGGCCGCATTTCTCAACTTGCTCTTACAAAACTCAGCGCACAGAAAGTTATGACCTCAACACATCCAGTTCGTTCCAGAGTGTGTACATGGGTAGTTATTGGCTGGAACTCTTGTGTCCAGTCGCAGACTGAGGTCTCTTATTTGTTGTCGCCTGTCGCAGACTGAGGCCTCTTATGTGTTGTCTCCTGTCGCAGACTGAGGCCTCTTATATTGTCGCCTGTCGCAGAGCGCGAGGCCTCTTATGTGTTGTCTCCTGTCTCAGCCTGAGGCCTCTTATGTGTTGACTCCTGTCGCAGACTGAGGCCTCTTATGTGTTGTCTCCTGTCGCAGACTGAGGCTTCTTATGTGCTGTCGCAGGCGTATACCTCTTATTTCCTGTAGCACATTGGATCCGGATATCATAACCGCAGACTGGATACTTATGTACTGTTGCAGACAGGAACCTCTTATTATGTGTTGTCACGTGCCGCAATTTGAGCCTCATTTCCTATCACAGACTGGGGCCTTTTATGTCCTGTCGCAGACTGGGACCCTAATGCCCTGTTGCAGACTAAGCCAGGTGCATAACGAGTTAAAGTATAAGACATCCCTCTGATTGCGGATAGCTCATTTTGACTTCCGTTCTACACGATCTGCGACAACCAGGCTGCGAATTAGGCATTTTACTTCCGGTCTGCGACAACCAGTCTGCGAATTAGGCATATTGCTTCCGGTCTGCTATCTGCGGTCTGCAACAAATGGTCTGTGAATTAGTCACACTCAGTAGTGACTAAGGTAGTAGTGACGAGAGACGAGCAACCCAAAACACAATTACGACTGACTGCCACAAGTCATGTCACGCGTCACACTCCTCTTCTAATACTACTACTACTATGTAGTACCGTGTCCGTCCTGTACTGAATGCACTGCTAGACTTTTGCTACATGTCTGTCATTCGTTGCCGCTGCTGCCGCCTCCCTCACCACCATCTATCTTTGATTTTGGGGTTAGCTTTATGGTGTATGCGTATGGAGCAGCCCAGCAACACCTATGTGTGGAGATATATTCGGTGTTAGGATTTGACTACTTACAACAACTTAAAGAAAGGACTTGAAAGCACAAGTCACGTTACATAAAGACGGACGGAATACTACTGTAACTGCACTGACCAGGGCGTAAGTTGACAATTTGATTGGTGATCAGGACACCCTGTAGCCGAAGTCTACGTAAGCGTAAAAGTCCGAAGGGGCCATCCGGAAAGTACGTAACGCAGATATAGGGGGGTGGGGGCGTTCGTGCCAGCGTAGGGTTGCGTTACGTGGGGAGAGTGGGGGGATTTTCATCAGCGTTACGTAACATGTTTTAAAAATAGTTTTTCAAAGTGCAAATGAATCTTTAAGTTCTAGTACGTATTTAATACATATTTCGTTGTGGGCAATAGTAAAATTGAGCCAGTGGGTCCAGCACCAAAATTTTAAAAACGGCTCAGCTTTATTTCCTTCACGAATACCAATACAATTCATATTAAACATTAGAATTGTTTTTTTCCGCGTTACGTAACGCAGGGGGAGGGGGTGGTTGTATGACACACTGCCTTACGATTGCGTGTTGCGTTATGGAGGGGGGCTAGGGGTGGTAAAGAATTCAAAATTTGTGTTACGTACTTTATGGACGGTCCTGAAGATCAACGATTTTGTTTCCATAACCATTTTCAGTGTATTAACAAGTGGTTTTCAATTCAAACTGAGCCTTGAGCAGACTCCATATAATACGTAATACGAGTGCACAAGACACAATCTGCACATGCATAAATCTAGAATCCAAGCTCATGTCAATGCATAATTCCATTCATAAATCATAATGTCTTAATAAACTCAAAGTCTCACAACATGTGGTATTATGTATCAAGTATTGAAGTATTGAATGTTTATTTACTATTTACTTCCTTTCACAGCATACGAAGAACTAGCCAAAAAATTAACTAATAGCAGGAAGCAGGATGACGGCTTTGTGAATCGTTAATCATTAATAGTTGGTCATTTCTAGAGATTAGTGAGTGATGGAGGGATCCGACATCATCCATGATGATGAGCGCGACGCATTAAATGACGAAACATTTGGAGGGGATGTTGAAGGTAAGGGTTATTATTTATTGTGTATAGAAAATGGTCTATAGGTATTTACATAAAGTATATGGTGTATTGGGGCCTGACAGTCTCTGTCCTTTGTCAGTCACCATATTGATTGAAATGATTGTTCATTATTCGCTCTCGACATCGACAGCCTTAATATTGTCTTCACCTAAATCTTACGTTTACGCTATCATTGTCACAGAGATCCCTTGGGACTGGGAGGACTCGACGCTGTCTTTCTTTGATACTACGCGAGAGAATCTTCAACACAATGAACACCACGGTTTAAAATCAGAGGTAGTTTTTGCTTCTAGTGAGTTAGTGGGTCGTTCATTTTGAGTGATATGACTGTAAATCCGCTAATGTATTAATTAACGTATAATAATCAGAAGCGCCGTATGGAGAAGCAAGACGATACTGACGATGACGACTATGACATTGACAATATTAAAATGGAAGAAAGCATTGCTCGCCTTGTGCTTGACGATGAAAATGAAGCGGAAGCAAAATCGAAGCGGTTGGCAACCAGCCATGCTTATTTCATGCCCCCACAGGTACTTATTAATAATTCACTGGTAATCGTGGACATATTTTTTTAATCAGCTGTAATATAAGTATAATTATACAACTTAATATTCTTAGGTTGTGAATAAAAATTTGAATTGGCTCATGGAGAAGGATCTTCCTGAAGAGGGCTGGTTCTTTGGGTCATCAGTTTGGTCAATGCACCCAACGATTCCCGCTGCACCTATACAGAATCCTTGCGCTCCTGCTGCAGAAGGTGCCTTTGATTCTCCTGAACGCATTCCACTTATTGCTCACACCAAGACGAATGTTACAGAGCCTGCTGTCAGCATTGGCGGACCACCTACACTTGGTCCTGTCAACGGGAATCCGGTGAGATTTTTGTTATACTTACCAAAGACCAAAGAAGAATCAGTCTGATAACGATGAATATTTTCTCAAACATTCTTCTTCATAGGTCGTTCGAACCCTTGAAGAGATCGAAAGAGAGCAATTTTTGGAATCTGCCCGTGATAAGTCTTCGGCTGACAAATTCAAATCCGCCGATCAGGGTGTCATTGGCAGTGCTAAGGTCATCACCATCACCGAGCTTGAGATGAACGACATTGAGAATAATCCGCCATGTCGGGGATCAATTCAAGGAACATGGGGCGGCGGTGGTCAAAGTATTACCCGTTTTCCTCCTGGCAACCGACCCCTCGGGTCAGACATTTTTTTAGGTCCAAATTTACCTATACCACCATTACAACTGTTTCATTTGCCGACCTCTCGTCAGTCCCCACATGCTTATGCTCCAATTCGTCATATACGCCCACCCATTCCGCCACCGCTGATCTATCCTCCGCTGCTGCCTCCTCCTAACGTTATGATGCACAATATGAATCTTATGAACATGAACGCAAGATCTGGATTTTACTGGAATGAACCCCGCTGTATAATGGAGAATCGTTACCGCCCTGACTATGGCGGAGGCGTACATACACCAATTGGAAGACCAAGACACGCATTAGAGGTTGGCCCTTGTGGCTACGGGGACCCGTATGCTGGTCTTATGACCCAGAGCGAGAAACAAAGACTTCGGAATATTCAAATGATTCAACTTCAAAATGATTATCCGTTCAGAAAAGACTATTACAACCAGGTAATAAATCCTAGCTTACTTTCTTCGTCTAATTATTACGTCTAAGGTAAAGGTATAATATTGGAATCTTCTGTAGATGTTGCAGTTTAAGACGACAACTAATGTTGCGCACTTGAGGCGGCTCTTCCCATTCGAAGAACCATCCGGCAATAAGAAAGGGAAAGAGTATACACCCGCAACATTTGAGCACGCGTTGGGAAAGCTTCAGGTACCTATACATATCATCTTTGTTTTAAAAAGATCGCGAATTAAAACTTCCCTTTTCCCTGTAGTTTACACAACGATTCTTCATGTAATGTTCGTTGTCTAATATAATTTATAGGCTGTAAGTGCTCTAGCCCCAAGAAAGGTAATCGATACGAGCGGCGTGCGAGTCAACGTCTCAAGTAAGCGACGTGAATATTCTCTGCGATCTCAATTGCTCTGTGAAATCGAACGGGTACGTTTTATGGCACATTTGTTTTACCAATACTTAATATATTGTGAGAAACCGTATTTTAATTTCTTATTACCGCTTGCTTGTAGCTCTATGAAATATATTTGGATGCTCGTGAGGTGGCGTTTCGAGTCGTTGCTCGAACGGGATTAGTCTCAGAGCGTGAAAAAGTGACTGAGAAGTTGGTCCATGTCCTTGAGCAAAATGGCTCACGAATCATGCAGTGGATGAAGATTCGTAAAGGCAGAGTAAGCTTATTTATAGTTAGTTCGTACTTTTTCCTATTCCTATGACCAGTTCGTGGTATTTTGTACAAGAACTAAACATGTAATTTTGTTATAGGGGTTGATACTCGATATCATTGCTTACTTATTTGCGGCTGACCAAGAGGAAGCGGCTTCATCTCTACTGGCTGAAATAGTTAAAAATGCTCCAGTCCAAATGCTTTATGCACTGAACGAGGAGAACGAAGACGTTATTCTCTATAAGAAGATTGATCGGATGATTTTTAATGCTAAAGTTGAACACGTCGATCAGTTGCTTCAAGCCTTCCATGAGGATTTGTGGAAGAGCAGAGTAAGTTTTAGATAGTACCCAGTGCTCCATATTCATAATTCGTAGCTGATGAACCTTTCTGAATGTCACTCTAGTTTGGTCGTACAGTATTCTATAAAACTCTGGAGCGGGCTGCGGTCCTTGGAATTCATTTCAGCAGCGTCAATAAGACAGCCCGTGAGTCTGGGACTTACGTCTGCAGACATTCCTGGAAAAGAGACGCTGCTCCGGAGGAACGTGGTGCGGACTATGATACATCTGCGTCTTTGGAAGGGTTTCAGAAAATCCCGTCTCTGGTTGACACTTTTGTCCAAGGTTCAGATGATGAGCAGGTCCTCTGCGGCGGTGGAAATGTCAGTGTGAACGGGCTGGTCGAGCTTATGGAAAAGTATGAACTTTTCATTTAATTGCATTTGCATTTAATTTAGACCCTCAAAATTGTACGAAATTTTTACATAATTTTGGTTCCACTTTTACAGAACTCAGGTCCTTGAGAACGTTTGCATAGCCTGCCGAACACATTTCCTGAATGACATGGCAAATGACCGCGAGGGAGAAGAGAAGGCTCGGAACATTATGGACAAGTTGACGAAAATGTGGTCAACGAATATGTCCCTTGGCACATGGGGTTCTACTCGAGCCTAAATCATACAATTACATATTATTGTAGGACACTGTATTTGTAGATAAGTCTGAGATCGTGTGATATTCAAGTCCGACTTCAAGATTGTGATGTGTATATGCTTTGACGAGCTTTTCCAAAGTATACCACGTCACTAACACGTACGACACTAACGTTAATGATGTTTACGTGAAACAGTACTATTCTGCAGGTACCTTTCTATAAATAGTAATGACGATGAAGAGAGAGATGAGTTGAGCTTAGTTCATATTAAGCTTTTACAGAACACAGTATTTATATAGATCTTATGTAATTTCAGAGGACTTATTATTGCTACTCTAATAACTCAGATTCAATAAAGTTAATTATTATGGATCAAACAAAGATTAAAGGGTTCTTATGTTAATCTATAAGTCCAGGAAATCATTGAGGATAAGTGATACTTAATAAAAAAGTAGAACTACTTCGAAATGGAATATACATAGCCTTAGAAACGACGCCGCTTAAGAATATCCGGCTTCCAGTCAACTGGATGGCTCTCTTCTGAAGCTTCGTCATCCTCTTTGTAAACTTTTATAGTTTTGTCCGCCTCGCAAGTCAGGAGACGCGTTCCGGACAGGTCAAATCCCATGGCGAAAATCCCGGCCTCGGAATCCATTGACCCTGGCTGGACTTGCGTTTGCATCCTAAAAATCAAGCACATGAGGTAACTATTCTTGTTCTTATACTTGCCTGGTTTCTATATTTAGGATGCCCGCCAGTGATATACCTTTGGAAGTTGTATCCTGTCCGCCAGTCCCAAAAGTGCATGCTGCCATTGTCAGCTCCAGATACCATGACCCCGTCCTAATTTAAAATATAGCTCAATGAACTATTAACTATGATATAGAAACCACGCTATTAGCAAACGTTCCATTTAATCATTCGTATGTAGATACCTGGTTAACCGCTAGCGCATTCAGAATTGCATTATGTCCTGAAAGATTCTGAATAAACTCTCCTTTAGGACACTTCCACTGTTTGATATTGTCTGTAGACGCCGAAGCAAACATATACAGATCAGGGTGAAAGGCCAGTGCTCGAACCTATATAAACATAGCTCGTGTACTATTAGTTAGTATGCATACAATTCCAAATGCAGAGTGCAGGGTGGAGACTTACAGATTTCTTGTGATTAGTTAACGTCGCCATTGACTTCCCAGCAGCCAAGTCCCAGAGCCTTATGGTTGAGTCATGGGACCCTGTGACGACCTGAGGCTCTGAAGCTGAGGTTAGGACTGACGCGACTGTGTTAGTATGCCCTGTAAGTGTATGAATCTGGGCCTTTGTCCTCATGTCCCAAACACGACCTACACTGTCTCGTCCCACCGTGACCAAAACGTCAATTGTTGGATGCAAGGAGATCCCATACACTGCACTCAAGTGTCCGTGGTAGTGTCGGATTACCTAATGTATATAGGACAATAAGCAGTTGTACAACAAATACAATCCAACTGAATTCCGAATGTTTACGGTATACTAACTTTGTTGCACTCCAAGTCCCAACACTTGACCTGCCGATCATCACCAGCACTGAACAGATACGGATGGCGGCCACTGACAGTTACACCTCGCACGCTCCCAACATGACCGGTAAGGGACAACTTCAGCGTTCCACCAGCCAGGTCCCAGATTTTTATAAGACGGTCGCCTCCGCCAGTTGCAAACCTGGAAGGGAACCAACCATGAAGTAATTATTTGTGATTTTTGAATCCGGTAAAGTGTAACCGACTGCTTTACCATTCATTTCCAGGCTCAAAAGCGATACATTTGACCCATCCCAAGTGACCACTAATAACACGGTGGAGCTTCCATGGTGGATGCCATTTTGGCTTCGGCATAGTTGACAGCTTTCGTGGGGGAACCATGAGGGCGGAAGATGTCTTAGTTGTAGAGTCTGGAAACCCTACTGTTCCCAACTGCTTATTTCCGCCACTGAAAAGATACAAGATGCATGTCATGCAATGCAATTACCAGTTACAGCCTTTCACACGCAGTGAGTTATGATGTTACATAGAAGATAAAACTATAGTAAACTTGAGTATATTTACCCAAATATAGCGAGTGCTGTGGACGCTCTTGCTGGATCTGAGGTTGAATCAGGTTCAACTTTACTTGATTCATTATCAGGACGATGAGGCAAACCTTCTGCTGCAGCCTCTCTCTTCTTTTTCTCTACAATCTGAAGCACTGGTCCGTACTGATCCCGAGCTTTAACGGACCTCCTCAACTTTTCCCTAAATACAATACATTCTCATTAATATTATTATTCAATATTAATTTAACATATCTAAAATTATTGATTATGAAAAATAATATACTTACGCCTCTTTACACTGTGGAGCTAGGGCCCCTTGGTCACTAACGAAGAACTCATGAGACCTTTTAAGGGATCGGAATACTAGTGTATGAACTGAATGCTTCTGTACTTGGAGTTCCTGGAAAATTAGGAGTAATATAAATATAAATCCAAAACCCAACCTCAACCTCAGTTAAAATATATTTTTTGTTTTACTTCTGCCTGGGAAATTTTATTTCATTTAAGGAGATGTTATAGGGTAGAGAGAAACGTGTGTAAGGGCATGGGGAAACTTTCGGACACTGTGTCTATATTATGGAATTTAGCTAGCGCTCTGAAATTTTCACCACGAATTCTAAGTTATTATAGGTAGGGGATGACGGCTGGATTTTGGGTTATGACTAGTAGTTTTGTAGCAATTAATTAATCAAGTTCAACCTAAAAAAT